>PVJI01032143.1:0-12493 GCA_004026765.1 Micronycteris hirsuta
AAGATAAAGTTGTATTTCGGGATTCCCTAAACATAGTCTGGTTCTATCAGACAATAAAAACACTGCAGAGGTAAAAACTGATCCTATTACAAAACATGTACAAATTATTTTCTTGTCCATCAGCAATTGTTTTTGCCTTTGTACAGTATACATTGATTAATTTTGTCTTGTGTTTAAAGACAAGAATTGGATGCAGGGACACATGTGTGCCCAGCAAGCAGAGAAAAGGGAGCTCAGCAAAGCAAAGGCTGTGCAGAGCAGCACGGCAGACACAACCAGGAGGCAGAACGCGAGGAAGGCAGGCCTCCCTGGCCTGAGCGATGATCCTAGGGACGTGGGAACACTCAATATTATCATAGGGGTGTGGCTTACATGACTATATTCATTCTTCAAAAGGGTGCGCTTATGATCTGTGTTTCAAAGAACACAGATTTTATCTACAAATATAACAACAAAAAGTACAATAGTAATCCAGGTGAAGAGTGGGTGGAGATGTAGATGATAAAATGGTAGAATATTGATAAGGGTTGATGCTTAGTGGTGGTACTTTGGGGTGTGTTGTGCTACACTGCTTGCCTCGTTCATTTTTAATTTTTCTTAATAAAAATGAGTGTACATGTAAAAAAGATAATAAAAACTTCAGAAATTAAACAGGACACCTGCAAATTTTCCACTTGACCCTTCCCTTCCTTTGCTACACCATAACTCCTAGACAGTCCCCTTTCTCCGGATTTCTTTCCTTCCAAATATACAGTGCCTGCTGCATAAATATTTGTTGATTGAATAAAAGAATTGAAAGAGCTCAGGGTAGAAAATTTGGAAAAATCAGAAATATTAAATAGCAGAAAATGAAAGCCACTGAGGTAATCAGAGTCATCATGCTGAAGTAATTTTATCCAAATTTCTTTAAACAAACATACACACATATGAATGCATTCCCAAGGAATATTTTTAAATATTTTGTTTTACAACTAATGTTAGACCCTCAGAGACTTTTTCTTTATGATCCAAATATTCACTAAAAGTATGGTGTTAATGACTATAGAATAATCCAAAGAATGTTTTATCATCTATAAAACAATTCACTTTACTGTTAAACCACTTAAATGGTTTTAAATGTTATAAAGTATCTTTATAAATATTTTTCTGAAACTCAGATGATTAATCTTAAAATAGATTTTTAAATTGAATTTTTCTGATGAGATACTTAAAATGGTTTTCCTCTTATACTAATTTATATCCTTTTTATGTATTTATAGCTTGGTTCAATTTTCTATTGGGGTAATAATGTTTCTCTTATTGATTTATAAAATTTATTTATATATAAAGTATATATTAATGCTTTTCTGTCATGTTTGTTGTACATATTTTTCCCAGTGTTTGTTTACTTTTTACTTTTTACAGCAGTTTTGATGTAGATTTAATTTCAGTCTGGGAAGGAAGAGAGGTGGTACGGATAGGAAGGGATGTGAGAAAGAGCTTTCAGACAATCCTGTGACTTACACAGACATGTTTTAATTCACAACAATTGCTTAAGTGCACCTTACTAAATGTATATACCTCAGTAAAATGTTTTTAATAATGATAGTCCATATAGACACATATATTTTATTTAAAGACAGTACTTTATAATTACTAAATTGTTGCACATAAATCTTACAGTGTTTAGCATCTTTTAAAGAAAAATTTCCATCCCTTTTAACTCCCCTTTGAACCAGATCAAAATTGTTTCAACTATTGTAATTTATAACATTTTACAACCATATAACGCAAGTTACTCCTTGTTGCTACTGATATTAAAATTTTTCTTAGCCTTCTTACCTTTTTATTCATCCAGATAAACTTTAGGATTATTTTCTCAGATTATAGAAATAACACCACGAACAAATTTTAAAGTAAATTAACTTTACCTCTTAAATTTCATACGAACGGGATTCCTTCTACAGCACGTGTTCTGTGTGCAGCTTCTCGGCCCCAGGCACGTAGTGACCCCGCGGCAGGCTGTGCTTTGCCGCCGGAGCCGCTGCTGGTCGCGGCGGTGGCCCTCCGCCGCCGCAGGACTCCACCCAGTTTCTGCGTCTGTCGGCTATTGAAGGACATGCGCACTGCTTGTTTGAGTTTGATATCTTTACAACCCCCCCCTTTTTTTTTTTACTGGGATATGCTCCTTCAAGCAGTACTCACATATATTTTTAAACATATAGAAATGAAAAGCGTGGCTGCTCAGTGTTGAGGAATGTGAGACCGTCATCCAGATGCTTTTATCGATTGAGCACCAATTAACTGTTACATCCTCAAATATTAACTAGAACAGAAAAAGCCAAAATGAGACTCTCCCTCCACACATACACAGGAGTGGCCGTAGAGACTTTCAATACACTAGGCTGTGTTCATCCAGTGAGAAAGTCTTCCTACCTCAGAGCAGTGTACTTCAAATTTTAACGTGCATAGAGGACCACTAGAGACCTAGTTCGAACGCAGGTTCCGATGCAGTAAGTCTGGGATGGGACTGAGAATCAGCACGTCTAACAAGCCCTCACGGGATCATAAAGCTGCTAGTCCAGGAACCTCTCCATTAGTCGCAATGCCTTAGATACTAGTAAACTAGATTATTACGAACAAGAGTAAATATGAGCTCACAAGTGGGACAGACCCTGGCAACTGACCCAAAATAAATGCATCATGATCTGCATTGTAGAGATTAAAATCTACCCAACTTTCAGCCAGATCTTTCCTACATGCAGGTCAGAACAGCCTTAGAGCACAGAGGAAACAGGCCACCGCTGTGCAAACACTTTCTGATGACTTACTGCTTAATGGGCCCCCTGTACTCGTCCTTAGACGGCTGGTGAGCCAAACATCTTCACAGACCATTTTTATCAGATCCGAAGACTGGCCCCTGGAAACTGATATTTCTCTCTAATCTAACTGCCTTTTTTATTAGGGGAAAAAATGTCTGTTGACATGATACAGATAAGACCTTTTCTTGAAAACTCCCAATGACCTAATGAGAATAGTACTAGTATATTTTCCTCTGCAATGGGACTGAAATAAAGGCATGAGGTCATCTGTAAACAGCCACAAAAAAATTACCCTAATAGTTAACCATTGACAGTGCTGGGCTTCCTGGAATGTAAGTCTGCACAGTGAGTACAACTTCTAAGATAACAGAAATATGTCACAATAGGAAGGAAAATTGGTTACAAAAAATAAAATGGATTTTAATTAGGTTATTTGTATATGCCAAGAAAATGTAAGACTTAAAGACAACATCTTCTAATTTCTTCTTAGTGCTTCCTAAATGTTTGGTATGTGTTCATATATCTCAAACACCAAGGGAGAAATTCACATAATATCAGTGTCTTATCTGAAATAAAGGGAAAAACATTAACCAGCCAATGGTGAACACCACATTTTATGTTCTTAATGAAGCACCATCCAAACTCATTTTTAGTAAAAGTGATCTAACATCCCTAGACATTAAAATAACAAGATCAATTCATTAAACCAAATTATATCAATGTGAAGACTAAGACCTAAAATCTTAAACTGCTTATATGTTAGGGAAATTTGAAGAAAATTTCACCAGATATCTTAATAATATTAATTAAATAATACTTTTCTTGCATGTAGTTTAATTTTAAGTTACATTATTGAGAAAATGAAAAGAAAGTAATTATGCTCAAATAGCAAATAAGTAATTCTCTCTCTCTCTTTTAATTCTTAAGAGAAAGAAATGATTATATTTACGAATATAAATTCTTAAAAATGAGAGTTTTGAGAGAGACCTTCCAGAGGAGTGAATTGTAGAAGCCTCTATAAACTGAAGGGAGACTAATATCAGAAATGGGTTTTTTCCTCCAAGGTTAGTAAATAGCTCCTATATAATGCATTGCTGGCCAGTGAGACTACAGGTTAGAGAGGAGGAGACGTGGGACTTCTGCCCGAGAAGCAGTGTTCACCGGGCTCCTCTTCCCGTTACTGTTTCTACAGAAACCACCCCAAACCCTCACGTCATAAAATAACCATTTTATTTTGCTCACCATTTCTATGTCACGGTAGAGAGGACGTCCCTCTGTTCCACAATTTCTGGGACCTCTGTTAGGACTCAGAGACAGAGCACTGGAGTCTTCTGGAGTCACGCCTGGCGGTGGAAGCTGCCTGTCAGCTCAGCTGGAGCTCTCTGCGGGCTCTGGGCTGGAAGACCTGCACGTTCCCTCGCATGTGGCCTGGGCTTCCTCTCAGCACCGGCACCTCAGAGGAGTCTGACTGGTATGGCGTCTCAGAGTCCCCGGCCAGTGTTCCAGTTAATACAGCAGAAGCTGCATCGCCTTTCCTGGCCTGGCCTCAGCATTCACACAGCGTCTCCTCCACTGCATGTCAACTCCACACATAGTTAGGAGCAAGCTGAAAGGCAAATTTATTGCAGGTTTCACTAGAGAATAGAATCTGCCATGAGCACTAACAATTTTTCCAGATGTTTTTCTTTTCATTGGCATTATACTTTTGTATTTTAATTGTATGAACAATATATTTTATATAATATGTGAGGATCACATTTTCTTTTCTATTAAAATGAGGCAAAAGTTGCCTGACTAACTCCTGGAATTTAGTGTTAAAGAAAATATACTTTGGGCCAGTCTCATAGCTATTTGTCATTAAATAACCTCCTCTTTACGTCCCATTCTGATAGGGTTCTTGTCATGTTGAAGATTTTAAATTCAAATGCCTATAAGCCACAGAAAAAGGTTGTGCTATAAAAAAGTAACCCAAGTTCAAGTTCCTCATTACAGCCAGAGCCATTAGCCCTAGGGCACTGGAAGTCATTGGCATAATACTTTCCTTAAATGCATTTTCTAGTTAGTATCAAATGGCAAGAAACTCACATTCCTGAGAGCAGATGGATTTTATGGGATTATTCAGAGGAGCCACATGATTCTTAATGGTATACTCAGAGACTCCTGATTTAAATAGCAAAATTGACAGAAAACTTGAGGAAAATTGTCTCACTCTTCTTGGAGAATGTAGGTGTTAGTCTTTCACTTCAAAAGTTTGCTGTATTAGTTTGCTAGGACTGCCATAATCAAGTACTGCAAACTGGGTGTTTTAAACAACAGAAATGTATCACTTACACATTTCCGGCAGCTAGAAATCCCACGTCAAGACGCTGGTAGGGCTGCTCCTTCTGAGGGCTGTGAGGGATAGTCCATCCCATGGCTCTCTCCTTGCTCCTTGTGGTCTGCTAGAAACTTAGGGCAATCCTTAGCTTTTGCTTCAGCAACCCAGTCTCTACCTTCATCTTCACGTGATATTCTTCCTGTGATCATGTCTGCCTCCAAATTTCCTTTTCAAAATAAGAATAAAAGTAATATTTGATTAAGGGCCCATCCTACTGTGGTAGGACCGCATCCTAACTTAACTGATGACTTCCAGAATGACCCTCTTTCCAAATGAGATCTAACCACATCTGAAGTAGCAGTGGTGAGAACTTCAAACCTACGAATTTTGGAGGGGATACAATTCAACACATAGGACATATTTAGTGGGTTTATTCTCTACCTGGGGACTCTAGTTTATAAGATAGATATAATCTTGCAATGGCATTTTTTTGTGGGAGCTTTCTAATCTTGAATTTGTTGCTGATCATCTCACAAGAATTTCAGAAACTCACAGATTGTGTTCACTTTCTGTGAAATTTAAAAATATCTACTAATAGAGGGGAGCAGTGTTGTACATTAAACCCCAAATCATAACAATTAGAACTCACAATTTGGTTTTATAATACATTATAGGTTTTTTCCCAATAGAATATCTGCATAATTCTGTGTTGCTTGGATGAACATTAAAATTAGCTTGGACTCCCTAAAATCTATCAGCTGGTATTGGAACTTAGGGCAAATAATTGTGGAAACTAGACAGGAATTTATCAATGACTAGAAAATACATTTAGGTAATTGTGCTTTGATTCTATTCATAGTATTATGTTAATTTTTTTAAAAAATATACTAGCTTTTCATGTGACTTGAAAGATTGACAAAATTGAGTCTTTTCAAGAGCCTATAATCCAAATACTCAAATAAAGTTCTCCTGGTTATATAGCTTTAATACACATACACAATGGGGACCCCCCCAAAAAAAACCAGAATTATCTTCTGGAGGGCAGGTTTCTTGTAGTCCAGGCTTCCCCCACTAGGTGAGTGTTCTAGGAACCCATGTGTATCAGTATACCAGCTGGTGTTGTTGTGAGAGGCTGTGTTCAACTTCAGTGAATTTTTCTGAAGACTCTTTCAATATGTTTGCCCATTTCATGATGGATGATTTATGAGTATATCTGCCCGCACTGGGCTGAGTCTTCAGCAGTTTTTGACCAAAAGCAGCATGACCTTCATTCCCTACCCTCCCTATTTACCCAATCTCACTCCAAGCAATTTTTTTTTTTTGTTTCCCCAGATGAAAAAAGTCCTCAAAGGGAAACATTTTGCCAGTGTGGAAGAGGTGAAACAGAAAACAGAAGCACTAAAAGGCATCAAAATCTACTAGCTAAAAACCATTTTGAGCAGTGGAAAAAATGTCTTGATAGGTGTGTTGCATCAAATGAAGAGTACTTTGAAGATGACTGAAGTTTAAATGTGTAAGAATATATACACTATGTTTTTATAAATAAATAAAGTTTGGGTCCCTCCTTGTGTATGTCATGTGTTATGATTTGAAGGACTTAGAAATTTCTCATTTACTGGCTGTCTACAATTTCCAAAACTTCCACAACATTACCTACTTTATAATTTGGTCCCAAACACAGATTCTCTTGAAGAAAAACAAAACAAAACACGTGGATCCTTATAGACCAGCCCCCAGGGCAGTGCAGTACCCTCTTACTGGTGTTATATAGAGAGGATGCAACTTGAAAGAAAGGGTTGACGAAAATGAGTCATCTTTAAAATAATTTCTCTTGCCCTGGCTGGTGAGGCTCTGTGGATTGAGCTCCAGACTGTGAAGCAAAGGGTCGTCAGTTCAATTCCCAGTCAGGGCACATGCCTGGGTTGCAGGCCAGTTCCCCAGTAGGGGGCATGCGAGAGGCAACCATACATGGATGCTTCTCTCCCTCTCTTTCTCCCTCCCTTCCCCTCTCTCTAAAAGTAAATAAATAAATAAATATTTTTAAAAAATAAAATAATTCCTTTTACTGAGGGACATTACTTTTAAGATGTGTCCCATCTTCATAAACAGTCATTAGGAGATTGGATACTTCCAAGATACTTACAAAGCTGAGTTGTGGGCACTCAGTGAGAGATGTTAAACAAGATTGGGTAGCTAGCCATGCTGTTGACTTAAGATTGGATAGTTAACCATGCTGTTGACTTAGCTGTTCATTCTGTTTAAGTCCATGTTGTGTTCCATAGAACTAGACTGAGCTTTCTTTTCTTCATTTACACTCCGAGGAAACGTTCAGGAGTTCATTGTTATAGCATTATTTCTATTTGTCCCTTTGTCTTTCAACTTTTGCTCACATTTCAGAAATTGATGTTGGGATAGGGGTACAATAGTACTACTCTCTTTCAATATAATTGCCACTTTCTAGAGCAGAAGGGATACTAACTAAAAGAGAAAAGAATATATAAGTGAAGTGAGTCCAACATTCTTTTAAAAAATCCAATCTCAAGTTATACACCTATTTATTTTCTCATAGCCATATGCTCTTATTAAGTGTCAATCTCATTTTATATGCTGTAAGCACAATATTTGACGGCTAGAAATTACCACCAATTTTCTGGCTTTCTGAATATCCCCATAAGCTCTCTATATGGAAATTCTACTCTCCAAAAACAAGAAGCAAGACAACTTTTCATGGAATCTTTGTGAGGGCTTATACCAAACTGCACTTTGTTAGCCCCTTATACAAAAATACTCTCTCTCCAGTAACTCATCCCACAAAGAACATCTGCTGGCATCCGGGGTGGGGTTTAAGGATAGAGAATCTGCCTCCTTTACAAAGAGATGAGCAAAATAGCCAGTCATGCTTCAGATATGCTTCAGTGGGGTTGCAACACTTGTAACAAGGCATCCAAATCACCCACAAGGAGAAATTAAAACAGGCAATCTATGTAGCTCCATAACCGTATCACTGAATTGAGGCATATTGCTTTTCCAATACCTTTCCTATTATATCAGCCTTGGACAATGCATAGTTATGCATGTCTCTTGCGTGGAAAGGTAATTTGTCTCTTGTTATGCTAATGAAAAATTGCACCAAGTATGCACTACGTGGCAGAAGGTGGGGCTCACATCTCTCACAGTTAAGTATGTTTTACTTCTATTATTTAAAAGAAAGACATCTCTGCTGTTAATAAGGAGTCTAAGTAATTTAGGTTTGGATCATTGAGATAAAACTTAAAATTTGTCTTTATATATATACCTAAAAAATTTCTCTCTTTCTCTTTCTCTCCCTTTCTCTCTCTTTCTCTTTCTTTCTCTGTCTTTCTGTCACTCTTTCTCTTTCTCTTGTATTTACTGAGTCTCTCTTCTGTCCTTATCTGAGGGTACTACAAGACTCTTGCCTAAAAACTTCAGCACATCACAAAGAGATGGTGGTCACTAACCAAGTGAAAAAGAATAAATAAAATTCACTTGTCACTTGCTTAATTTCAACAGTCAAAAAATCAAAATCACTTCATATTATTTCTATAAGAACTAAGATCGACTGCTAATATAACTACAAAGCAAAAATATTCCAGACTAAAGTTATTGGGTTCAAAGCTCTCATAGATACCCAAGTGGATAATTGGATTATCACAGTAATATGTACTGCAAAATGCCTGACTGTTGTTTAGAGTTCTCCAGCAATGATTGACTATGTATATTTTAATAATTAGTCATTTAAAGCAAAGTTAAAACTATAAAACATGAAAAGCTTTCTTTTTGCATGAATTCAAAGACAATAACATAACTGCAGTTTTTCATATTAATGTCTTATTTATTTTACCTTCTAGTAGTGAAGAACCCTCAACTGCCACATTTAGGAGCACTAAATGATGCTAGGTTTTATACTTGTGTAGTTCTATAACAAGAAATTAGCAACGTGCTTTCCTACTTATTTTTTGCCATCCTTTAACACATGGAAAGTGGTTGAGCTTGATTTTTACAGAAATACTATGGGGGCCCTTGTTTTTACTAATTTTCCAACCCTAAGTATGCTGAACTCTTCCTATGTGAAATGTAGCATTTATCCTTCTAAGGAAAAAAAATGAAATTTCTGATTTATTATATTGGCAATTTACTAGCCATCTATAATTTAAATTTTAATCAGATAGCACTGGTGATATGATATATACTAAATGAATTGAGATAACTTGTGCTTCCAGATTCCAGTTTGATCTTAAAGGATTGTGTTCTCAAAAATGAATCATTATTTTCTATTTGGAAAATTTACAGCTTAATAGGATTCAGTCCTGACATATTTTTAAAGGTTAACCTTGAATTGCTCATTATTTTTTAGATTTTGATTCATTGAGTGACTCATGTTTTAAATATATTGATTGTTCTTCCCTGATTTCCAGCCTTTATGTATGCAATTTCTCCTACCAGAAAGGTACATCTGATCCTATGTTGGTCTGAATGATATTTTCCATGATTTACAGGCCAGCTCAAAGACCGCCTCCTTCGTGAACAAAAGCTCCTAAACTGGAATTAACCATTCGCTATTCTATGCTGGGCTTTCATAGATGTGGTGTTTCTGGTGTTGTTTTCTTATTTGTTTCATTATTTTTGACATTTAAAGCCTGTTTTAAAAACCATCATTTTTCCATTAACTTGCAGTGGCAGACTTTCTAAGGTAAGCAATAAGATAGAGAAGTCCTACAGGAGGCCAGCTACCCGTCTCCATGGGAGCTTCAGGGAAGGTGGGGAATGAGCGCCTTCTTCTGACTCTTACCCTCACAGACTGAGAGACCTAATTTTGCCAGCAAACCAAACCAAGAATGAATGTGATAGCATTAATTTGCATAATAAATACATTTTTTATTATATCACTCTACCCAAAATATGGAATACTTACCTGGGCAAGTGAAATTATAATTTGAAGCTTGATAAGCATGGCTATTCTAAGTTCATCGCGGCCTAGTGAATGCACCCTCTCACCAAGCATGGGCATGTCAATGAGGCTGTGCTGCTCTAAGCTGGTGGATCAATTTCAATACCCTGGGAGGTGTTTAAATGGGCACTACCAATATTTATCTCTGTCACTCTGGATTCTCTATTTATTTTGGTGAACAGGCTACCTTATTATAGTCTTGAGTCATGTAACTTGGTCTTTTCCTATTTGATTCCATTGGATCATGAAATCTTTCCAAATCATAGGACCCTATTTGCAGATGACTACTGAAAATATGTGTGGGGACAAGCAGAAGTCTCTAAAGAAGGACCCCAAGCATGCATCTTGGGCAACCTAACAAAAAACTGTCTGAACTTATGGGTTCCCTCTACACCCAATGCCTCATTTAACCCCAAATTCCCATGGGACTCAGGCTCTGAAATCTGATATTTTGTAGCATTCCCTTAAATAGCTGGTGCCTTGGCTCTGACTACTTAGCCCTGCTCCCCACATATTTATTCCCCATGATATTGCTCTTAAATTTGCATAAATATGAAGGAAGAGCCTCAGGTCATGCTTCCTCCCCTGGAACCCCGGCCTATGTAGTATTCAACTGTGCTCCAGCCCACACATGTGTCTCTGTAGGACACTGAGGAAAAGAACACCACAGGCCTGCTTCTTCATGTGAGTTTGAGCTTATTCCCGATATTGCTTTCTGGTCTTCACCTGAGCTCATTGCATGACAACGTGCTCCATTTTGGGTTACCTGCCCTTTAACACACCTCAAATCCAGCAAAGATCTGCTTCTCATTCTACTTTTTCTGTCTCTGAATAGACTACCATGCATTCAGGTTGGCAGTCCAGAAGTAATTTTACACCGCTTTTCCTCCGTCAACCTCTTCTGCTCTTTCACCTTTAACGTCTGATAACGGAACCATGAATATTGAACTTGTCAAAGACATTTAACACTTTTCCTCTTCTCTATACTTCCATTGTTTCTCTCTTAGTTCAGTCTCTCATTACTTTTCATTATTTCACCATGAACAATCCTGGCTCCCTGTCTTAACCTTGTTAAACCCATTCTCCATATTAATATTAGAATAATTTTATCAAAGTTTAACTCTTACTACATTTTGCTGCTTAGAGGCCCTCAGTGATTCCCTACTGGTAAAATTAAAAAATCTGCAGTCCTTTTTCAAGACTTGCAGAGTCCATCCTTACACAGCATCTGTTCATAAGTCTCGTTACTCTTCCACGGGAACCCTGAATTTCTGAAGCTCCCTAAGCCTATGATGTGTCACACTTATATGCTCTTCTCTTTGTCAAAAATATCATTCTCCCTTCTGAGGCCAAATCACACAGAAACATTTCTTCTCATTCAGTATGCTGAAGCCATTACGATGAAAACAGAACTAAAAGTTTGGCAGATACACACTTCCACACACACACCTACCCACCCCCCCACCTCCCCAACTTCTGTCTACAAACACACCCCAAGGCTGAGAAGTTAGACAAAGAAAGAAATTCTGGATGAAATCTATTTGAACCCCTGATCCAATTAATACTTGAATCTGCCATTAGACATTTCAGTTATATAAACCAATAAACTCCTCTTAATGTTTGCAATATATTAAATTAGATTTCTTTTAGCTATAATATGAGTTTTAATTAATATGAAAATATTTCCTAGAAATAACTTGTGAGTGGGAGTGGAAAAAACAAATTGATTGTTGAAAGATATATATATATATATATATATATATATATATATATATATATCACACATACACATATATATATACACACATACATATATATATATTAAAAACTGAGCAAAACTCATGAGTCATGCATCACTGCATCACTCAATTATAATATAATATTACCACCGAAAATAAAAATGATATTTGAGGGTTATCATTAAGGGTAAACTTCATTTCTTTTTTGAGTTCTACTAATGTTGTTCATCTTTAACCGAAATTAACATTTCACTTTTTAACAGAAACAAATAAGATGTCCCCAGAAAATTGGAAAGATATTGACAAACAGTTAGCTGACGGGCAGCACTCGGGGCAGGCCTGCTAAGCAGGAGAGCCCAGTTTACATTTGGGTAGATAAGCAAAGAAGATAAAGATCTTTACCTGCTATTCTTCTTATTCAGGAACAACCAGTGGAATTCAATTATTAATCTCACTATACAAAGCACAGCATCTCTTACCAAGCAGGGAGACTATTAATCTCTTCATTAAATCCTGAGATAGGAATCATTTAGATGAATACCTCTACTGGTTATTGGCCAAGCACCGTGTCCAATGCAAACATTCTTCCCTGTAGATCAAAGACAAATGGGAGTGGTGTCATTGAAAGAGGAAGAACAGAATTAAGTCTGGCCATTGCTTTGGGGTT
>PVJI01032144.1:0-12483 GCA_004026765.1 Micronycteris hirsuta
TCTGTGTTTCTTGGACTTGTGTGACTTTTTCTCTCATCAGATTAGGAAAGTTTTCCATCATTACTTTTTCAAACACGCTTTCTATCCCTTGCCCTTCTTCTTCCCCTTCTGGTATCCCTATTATACGAATATTATTACGTTTCATGTTGTCCTGCATTTCCCTGAATACCTCTTCATTCTTTCTGAGCCTCTTTTCCTGCTCCTGCTCTTTTTGGGTGTTTTTTTCTACCTTGTCTTCCATCTCACTGATCCGATCCTCTGCTTCATCAAGCCTGCTTTTGATTCCTTCAATTGTGTTCTTTAGTTCAGATATTGTATTCTTCATTTCTGCTTGGCCCTTTTGGATAGTTTCTATTTCCTTTTTCATGCTGACATAGTTTGCCGAGAGTTCATTATAGTTTCCCTGTAGTTTCTGGAAATTCTCTGCTAGCTCATCGAGCTTCTTGAGCTTCCTGATAATCAGTGCTCTGAACTCGATATCTGATAGTTGGCTTGCCTTTGTTTCATCAATCATTCTTTCTGGGATTTCTTCCTTTCCTTTCATTTGGGGGTTGTTTCTTTGTCTTCCCATTGTTTGTGAGACTGTTCTTGCTATCTTCTATTTCTTAATCTGTTGAGTTCTCTGGAGTATCAAAGTTAGTTTTGTCTCACTGTCTCTATTTTTTGGACTCACCCCTGTCTGGGGCTGACTCTGGTCTTTTCACAGCTCCAGGTTTTAATGTCTCACCTGTAGGTAAAGAAAAGAGAGGGGTGAGTGGGAAAGAAGGAGAAAAAAAAAGGAGTGAAGGAAGGGAGAAAGAATACTATAAGAAAAGGAAGGGAGGAAGGAGGAATAATGTATAAAGAAGGAAAGAATGGAGGGATGAATTAAAAAGAATAAATTTTTTTTATCTTTTATAAATTAAGAGATAACAAAATGAAACAAAACACAAAAGTAAGTAAAAAAAGAGAGAGATGAAGAGAGGGGACTAAGAATACTAAAGGAAAGGGGGGAAGAAGGAATTAAAAAATGGTGAAGGACAGAGAGGAAGATGGGTTAAAAAAACAAAAACAAAACAAAAATTAACAAAAAACAAAACAAAACAAACAAACAAAAAAACTCCAGGTTTCTGATTTTAAAGCTGTCCGGCCAGGCTGCATCCATCTGGGAAGATATCAGTTTTGCTTTTCTTCTTTCTTGAGGTGCACTCTTCACTGTTGTCTAGCCACCAGCCCAGTTCCTGAGTGTGCTTCTGGGCCCAAACAGTCTTGATGTGCACCTGATAGTGGCAAATCTCCCACTGCCTATTTTTTCTCCACTGGTCTAACTAATAGGTTCTCTCTGTGCCCTTTCTGGATAGTTTGGCCCCCGCTCTGAGTCAAGAGTTTGTGCGGTCTGCAGCTCCGGTCTGCCGCTCCCCTCAACGGGGTGCTTCTGCCCTATTCCCACAAAGCTGCTTGGTCTTGCCGGGCTGCGTGTGGCTGCGTGTGCCTGGGCTGGATGGCTAGGGCTTTGTCCCCAGCTGTTGGCGTGCACTCAGCGTACCTGTGAACTCTTTTATCTTTGCCCCTGGGCTGTGCGCCAGCAAGCCCCGGCCGAAAGGTCTGGTCGCGCACTCTCTCTGGTATTTTTGAGCTGTGCGCCTGTGTTCGCTCACTTTGTCCCTGGATTATGCTTCCAAGAGGCCCAGTTGTGCACTGTCTCTAGTATTTTTGAACTGTGTACAATTGGTCTGCGGGTCGCCGGGTGCGCACAGTCCCGTTTCCCTTGTTTGGTGTCCCAGGTCGCACTCAGCCAGAGAGCCGCTGACTGCAAGCTGTTCCCAATACTTCTGGTATGGGCTGGGAAAGGCCTCGCACCCCGGATTCAAACAGACTCCAATTCCCCTTAATAGAAGCGCCAGCCTCCTCGGGCCAAGGGCCAACCGTGCTCTTTCTCCGGTGTTACAGGTCGACTTCCCTGGGCCTCCGATCCGGGTCGCGCACCGATCCGGGTCGTGTACTGATCCTGATTGCGCACCCGATCCCAGTGGTGCACTGCCCTCGGTACTGTTGGGGGCGGGGCCTCTCCAAATAGCCACATAGCCCCACTTTTTTTCCTGTTTTTCCTCTCTGAAAAATTCTTCCTATTTACGCCCGCCAGACAAAACAAGCATCTGACTACTCACAAATCCCAATCTGGCTCCCTCCCCAAGAATCTTGCATCCGATTCGGGCGGCTGCTGGGTCTGGGACCCTAACATTTATCTTTTAACTTTGTTTATAGTGTGCTTACATGAGTTTATTTTTATTTTCTGAAATCTTCAAGATTTTCACATGCAATCCTTAAGTCCATAAATGTAAGAATTATTATCATCATCATCGTACTGATGAGCTAGCTGAGGTTCATAGAGCTTAAATGACTGGCCCAAGGAGGAAGGGTCTAATATCTAAGCCTACCTTGTCAGAAATGCACACCATGGTAAGAGAGACTATAGAAAGATAAGTGGATTGGCTGAAGAGCCACAAAACAAAGAATGTGCCCTTCCAAACCCACTGCTCCTAAGGGCCCAGCCATTGGTCAAACAGTCTTTAAGGAGGCTGTACCTAAAGCAGCAGTAATAGTTTTGCAATGGGCTCATGGTGGTTCTGGTGATATGAGGTGTTTGTAACTCCTTTGGCTTAGATTTGACACCTATTTCCCTTCCTTGCCTCTCCTTGCCAACTTTGTTTTATGGCTCTTGGCTCAGATCTTGGATATTAACTTTGCTTACTTCATGACTTCTGGCTCTGACCATTGACTATGCCTACAGATTACTGGCTGCAATCTCAGTGGATCCCCTGGTTCAAGATCTATGATTTTGGCCTTGTTTGATAACCATGATGCTGATCCTTAGGCCTTTGTGTCAGTGTACGACAGAGGGATGGAGAGCTGGGGGGAAATGCAACAGAAAAAACATTATTTATAAATGCTCTCAAAACATTTAATGAGAAAATTCAGCTATTGGATACCAAATATTTGTGAGGAAGTAAGGGTAGGTTGGAATAATGGTACATTTTACTCTTCTTTCTGACTGGGAAGAACTAGTTGTGTGCAATTTACTTTTCTCAGAATGGATTGAAGTCATATAAATTCTCCCTAATCACTCTGTCACCTGGAGTTTGAGAGGAGCAGAAAACTGGCAGTAATTGGCATGCACCTCCTAGCCAGTCTGAAATCTAGAAAGTAAAGTATTATCAAATAAAAAAAGCAAAGTACAGAACATTGTGCATTGTGTGATCCTATTATTATAGAACAAAACACTGCCCTACAATAGTGGTTAGAATTCCAACTCATAATCCATAAAATTCATCTCTGGCTCTAATTGATGTAGAAAACCTCCTGATGAAGATTTTGGTGGTAAATTGATAGAAGTCTTGGAGCAATTTCTGCCCATTCTCCCATCACCTCCTACTACCACCATAAGTTTACTTTTCTTTTTTTAAAGAGCTAATGGATAAAATTTTATTTTATTTTTTCAGTCACCTTTTATTTTTCAGTCACAGTTGATGTACAATATTATATAAGTTTCAGGTGTACACTCCAGTGATTATACATTTTAAAACTTACTGTGGTCATCCCAATAAATCTCATAGTTTAAGCATACGAGAGGGGAAACCCCAAAACCAGAATTTATTTATAAAAAATTGTGTATTTATTCTTACATGTTTAAACTTCAGTCACCTTGAAAGTACTCTCCATTTGATGCAATACGCCTATCAAGACATTTTTTCCACTGCTCAAAACAATTTTTGAACTCATCAATTTTGATGCCTTTTAGTGCTTCTGCCATTTTGTTGTTGTTGTTGTTTGTTTCACCTCTTCCACATCAGCAAAATGTTTCCCTTTGAGGACTTTTTTCATTGGGGAAACAAAAAAAGTCACTCTGGGCAACATGGGGTGAATAGGGAGTATGAGGCACAGGGGTCATGCAGTTTTTGGTAAAAAACTGCTGAACACTCAGCGTGGTATGGGCAGGTGTGCTTGCGTATCATTCATCATGAAATGGGCAGACATGTTGAAAGAAGCTTCAAAAAATTCACTGAAGCCGAACACAGCCTCTTACAACAATTCCAGCTGATACAGTGATATAGATGGGTTCCTAGAACACTCACCCAGCAGAGGAAGCCTGTACTACAAGGGGCCCACCCTCCAGAAGATAATTCCATTTTTTGGAGGGGGTCTCCTCTCATATACAATCAGTATCTTGTATTCGACCATGGGAGAAGCCAAAATTTTCTGTACTACTTCTTAGGAGATGGAAAAAAGGAAGAGAAAGGAAGGGTAGGGAAGGGAAGAGAAAGAGAAAAAAGAAGAAATGGAGGAAAGAAGGAAAGAAAAGAGAAAAAGAAATGTACTGGTACCTGTATTAATCTTTATCATCATCAAAGTAAAGCACTAGTAGATAATGTTTATGACCATCAAAAGACTACCCTTTCTTGATGCCAACAAGAGTAAAACAGGATACTTCAAAAATAGGCAAAGTAGAAAATTTTTGGATGTTTAAAAGTGAAGAGGCAATTTATATTAGATGCACATTTATTTAGACCTCTGGCATCTGTTGATCTGAGAGTGAGAAGTTTACCACAGTTCCTTTTGGTAGGATGGAGCATTTCAATGATTAAAAATCTCCTTTGAGTAAGAAATCATGGGATTCTTGCTGTAACCATTGTACTGTTCTGGAACTGAATCTTGAGTATTGGTCTTTATCAGTATGAATAAATGGTCTTTATTGGTACTAAAGAGGAATTGGCAAACTATGGCCCATGAGCCAAATGTAGCCTGTTGACTGCTTTTGTATGATTTGTAAGCTAAGAATGGCTTTAAAAATTTTAAATGTTTAAAAAATCAAAAGAATATTTCATGACATATGAAAAGTATATGAAATCCATATTTCATTTTCCATAAATTAGAACACAGCCATATTGTTGATGGTGGTTTTTGCTACAATGGCAGAGTTCAGTAGTTAGGGCAGAAGCCACATGGCTCACAACACCTACAATATATCTGGCCCATTACAAAAAAGTTTGCTTTTATACTTCTTATATAAAGCAAGATAGGATAGGACACTCCCTCAGAAAAAAAATGAGTTGGGGGCAGAATAAAGGCAGAATCTCTTTTCTGGTACCTTTTATTGCTTCCCTAGCAAGCTCTCTCATTGTCTTTCACACCCCCAACGCTCACTGCCCCCTACTTCTATATTTATAGACACATACATGTTGTGAAAAAAGAAAACCAAAGTCTTTTCATTATTATGAAGGTTTATAGTTGTGTTTATTAAAATTATATTTTCCTTTATTTTAAATCTGGAGCTTGGACTGTATGGGAAAGAAAACTTGGGACCTCAGTACGTAGGCTCTCCATTTGGCAACAACTGAAAATAGTGCTAAGATTAGTCAAGAGGAGTGAGACTAAAAATGAAGCTTTGTTGGCCTGTTTTGGGAAATTTGGACCAGATCTGACAGTCTGAGCATCATTTTTGACCACCACGCTGGGAATCCTGTTGTTCCACTGTACAGAAAACCTTTAGGGGTTAAACTCCTACCATTCAATTCTTTGTGGAGAAACAACACAAAAGTAGGGGCTCAGTTTGGGGGAGAAGCTGAAACTGATTCAAACGTGATTTTATTAACTAATTTGGGGAGCATTTGGAGCTGTTCTGAGCTATACAATTACTCCTTTTCTCATCTCCACTGACACTCTGAGAATCTGATCACCTGGGGAAAGCAGATTTAAAAAATTCCAGATGGTGTGTGCGATGCTCCAGCTGTGGAGAATCTCTCCCAGTCAGGCAATCTGCGTTTCTGCCGGGACCCTCTAAAACTGTGCTGCCCATTTGTCATGCTTCTCCAATTGCAGCCTTCTGGATAGCTTCTCTTTGCCTTGTCTGTGTCTTCCTTTCCAGTTTTTATCAACCCCCTTCATGAGCTAATGTATTAACATCTCTTCATTGGCTGTAAATCCATAGAACCCAATATGAAACATGGTTTTGCAAAGGAAAATTGCAAAACATCTGGTTTTTTTACCCATAAGATTCGGTGTTCACTTGTCTCATATGACGACATGACTGTGCATGTGTGAAAAAGAAAAGAAACAGAAAGAGGGAAAGGCTAGCATGAGAGTGAGCAAGAAAGAATTCATACATATATTTTTGTAGCCAGCTGGACAAAATAGTTCATCTCCATATCAGCTTGCTTAGAATCCTGGGTTAATGTTGGTTAAGGTCAGTCTTACTGCCTAGAGTGACTTTGAGGGCTCTACGAAAGAAGTGATTGCTTCCGAATTGGTCCTGGCTATTGTCTTGATGGTATGTTTTGTCTGGAGTAATTGTACCTAGTTTATGGTGGCAAAGCCTTTAAATTTATGGACATGTTTTGGTTTCCAGAGGATTCTGGTAGGTTTTCCTTGAAAGTTGAAAACTCTAGGAGGTGAAGGAAAGAAGAGGATGGCAGATTAAACCCCATGTTGCCGGCTAACTTGCTGCCCTTGTTATATTTTTCTGCAGAGACTATACCTTTCCTAATTTGTAGAATATTAAATGGATGAATTTTTTAACCTTCCATTTTAGGTATGTTGTAGTTCATAACTGAGTTCAGGTAAGGTGTGTGGGTCACTTTAGTTTTACTTGGTACTTGGTACCTCTGAAATTTAGATGGAAAATTACATAAATTGGCAGGAACTGAAATTTCTTTTCCCATGTTGTCACATTAAGAAATTGAAGTAAAATTTAAGTAATATCATAAAATGCAAACATCTGAAGTATACAATTTGATTAATTTTAATAAAAGTATACACCTGTGTAACTACTACCTCAGATAAGATTGAGAAATTTCTGTCATTCAGAAAGTCTCCTGTTGTCCCTTGACAGCCAGTCCCCATCTCTCAAAGGCAACCACTGTTCTGATTTCTACCACCAGAAGTTATTTTGCCTGTTCTCAAACTTCATATGTATTCTTCTATGTCTGGCCCTTTTTTTAAATTTATTTCTAATTATAGTTGACATACAGTATTCATTTCAAGTGTACAACATAGTGATTTAATGTTTATATACCTTATGAAGTGATCACCGTAATAAGTCTACTCATCATCTGTCATTCTATATCATTTTAATAATATTATTGACTATTATTTCCTAATGCTATGCATTACATCCCCATGACTTATTTTATAACTGGAAATTTGTACTTTTTAATCCCCTTGTCCTTTCCTCCCATCTTCCCACCTTCTTTCTGGCAACCATCAGTTTGTTCTCTGGATCTATAAGTTTGTTCTGTTCATTTTGTTTGTTCGTTTGTTTTGTTTTTTAGATTCCACATGTAAGTGAAATCATATGGTGTTTGTCTTTCTCTGTCTTATTTTATTCAACATGATACTCTCTAGGTCCGTCAGTGTTGTTGCAAATGGCAAGATTTCATTATCTTTTTTTTTATGGCTGTCTGGCTTTTCAAGCTTAACAGTGTTGTCAGTACTCATCCATGTTGTATTTCAGTAGTTCATTTAAAAAATTTCTGAGTTATTTATCATTGTGTGAGTATCCCACAATTTGTTTATGCTATCTATTGTTAATGAACTTCTGACTTGTAGAGCAGAAAGTTTAAATTATGGTAAGTCCAATTAATAAAAAAATATTTTTTATGTTTAATGTTCTCTTTGTCCCACATATGAAATCCTTGTCTGCTCCCAAGGCCGCAAAACATTTTTTCATGTTTTCTTCTGGAAATTTTATAGGCTTAGGTTTTACACTGAAGTCTCTGATCCATTTCACATAGATTGTATCAGGGAGAGATTAATGTTGATTTTTCCACATGTTTATGTTTATCTAGTTATTCAGCAGCATTTGTTAAAAACACTATCCTTTCCCTCACTTAATTATACAGTTGAGGATTTGGGCTATTGGTCTGTTAACTTTTTTTTGTAATATCCTTGTCTGATTTCGGTATCAGGGTTAATTAAGCTGGCTCATAAAATAAGGTGGAAGCATTCCTTTTTTCTGAAAAGGTATGTGTAATGTTGATATTGTCTTCTTTGAAGGTTGAGGGAATTTACCAGTGAACTCAGGTGGGCCTGGAGTTTTCTTTGTGGGAAGTTTTTAATATATATTTAGTTTCTTTAATATATCTAGGGCCACTCAGATTTTCTATTTCTTCTTGAGTTATTTTTAAGTTGTATTTTTTTAAAGAATTTTGCCCATTTTATTTAAGTTACTAAATATATTGGTATAAAGTTGTTTATAATATTCTCTTATTTTCCTTTTAAAGTCTGTAAGATCTATAGTGATACTTCTCTTTTATTCCTGATATTGTTAATTTGTGTTTCTCCTCTTCTTAATTACTCTTGGTAGTTATTTATTATTTATTAATCATTTAAAAGAAAAAAATTTTTTGGCATTGTTAATTTTCTGTATTGTATGTTGATTTCCACTCTGGTCTTTATCATTCCTTTCCCACTACTTAATTTGGATTTTATTTGCTTTTTTTCCCTCTAGATTTTAAAGGTGAAAACTTAGATAATTGATTTTAAATCTTTCTGTTTTTCTCTGATGTAGTAATTTAATACTATAGATTCCCCCTTTAAGCACTGCTTTGGCTGCATTCCACAAATTTCGATTTGTTATTATAGTTCAGTTTGAAGTATTTTCTAATTTCTCTCTGATTTCTTCCTTGACTAATGGGTTATATAGAAATGTGTTACCTAATTTAATATTCATACTAGGAGATTTTCTAGATATCTTATTATTATTGATTTTTAATTTAATTTAATTTTCCTGTTGGAGAATACATTGTGTACATTTTTAATCTTTTGGTTTTTAGATTTGTAGTTGGTATACTTCATTACAATTTTTGGCCATTATTTCTTCAGGTATTTTTTCCATCCCAGTCTTCTTCAGGACTTGTTATATGTATGTTAGGTCATGTCACATTATTCCAAAGATCCATGAGGCTCTATTAAATTTTTCATTAATTTCTTTCCTCTTTTCTTCAAATTGGGTTATTTTTATTCATCTATATTCAAGTTCACTGCTCTTTAATAGTCCACTCATAAGCCATCTAGTTAATTTTTTATTTATTAAATGTATTGGGGTGACATTGGTTAACAGGGTCATGTAGGTTTCGAGTGTACATTACTATGACACATGATACTTAGATTGCATTGTATACCCACTACGCATAGTCAAATCAGTTTCCATCACCACATATTTGGCCCCATTTACTACCCCCATCCCCTTCCCTCTGGTAACCATCATACTGTTGTCTGTCTGTGTCTCTGAGTTCAGTTTTATATCCTACATATGAGTGAATCATATGGTTATTAGATTTTTCTGACTGACTTATTTTACTTAGCATAATATTCTCAAAGTTTATCCATATTGTTTGCAAATGGCAGTGTTTAATCTTTTCATATGGCTGAGTAGTATTCCATGGTATATATGTACCATATGTTCTTTATCCAGTCCTCTATTGAAGGACATCTTGGTTGTCTCCATGTCCTGGTCACCGTGAATAATGCTGCATTGAACATAGAGGTGTATATATATTTGCAAATAAATGTTTCCGAGTTTTTCAGGTAGATAACCAGAAGATTGATTGCTGGGTCATATGGTAACTCTATTTTTAGTTTTTTGAGGAACCATTGTACTGTTTTCCGAAGTGGTTGTACCAGTTTACATTCCTACCGGCAATGAATGAAGGTTTTTTTTTGCTCCTTAACCTCTCTAATACCTGTTATTACCTGTCTTGTCCATTCTAACAGGTGTTAGGCGGTATCTCATTGTAGTTTTGATTTGCATTCCCTAGTAGCTAGTGAAATTGAATATCTTCCCATGTCTGATGGCCAGTGGTATGTCTTCTTGGGAGAGGTGTCTGTTCAGGTGCTCTGCCTATTTATTAATTGGGTTATTTGTTTGTTTGATGTTGAGTTGTATGAGTTCTTTAAATATTTTTGTTTTGTTGTCAGTTTCTTTTGCTGTGCAGAAGCTTTTTTTTTTTTGATACAGTCTGATTCATTTATTTTTGTTTTATTTCCCTTGCCTTTCAGGTCAAATTCATAAAATATTCTCTATGACCAAGATCCATAAATTTAGTACCTATGTTTTCTTCTATGTACTTTATTGTTTTATATCTTACATTTAGGTCTTTGATTCATTTTGTATTAATTTTTGTACAAGGGGACAAACTGTAATCTAGTTTTATTCATTTGCATATGGCTTTCCAATTTTTCCAGCACCATTTGTTGAAAAGGCTTTCTTTTCTCCATTGTATGTTTTTGCTCCTTTGTCAAAAATTATTTGCCTGTATACCTGTGATTTTATTTCTGGGCTCTCAATTCTGTTCCATTTATCTGCCAATACCATGCTGTTTGGATTATGGTTGCTCTTTAGATAATTTGAAGTTAGGTGAGATACCTCTGGCTGCTGCTTCTCTCTCTCTTCCTCTTCCTTCCTTCCTTCCCTCCTTCCTTCCTTCCTTTCTCTCTCTCTCTCTTTGTTCTCCTCCTTCTCCTTCTCCCTTCTTCTTCCTTCTACCTCCTCCTCCCCCCTCTGATCCCTCCTTCTCCCTCTTCTTCTTCTTTCTCCTTCTTTCTTCCCCTCCTCCTCCTTTCTTTTTTTTCTTTTTTTCTCCCCCTAAGGATTGCTTCCCCCACTAAGGATTGCTACTAGTCTTTTGTAGTTCCATAAAAATCTGGTGATTTTTTTTGTCCTATTTCTTTAAAAAGTATCATTGGGATTTTGATGGGGGATTGCATTACATCTGTATATTGCTTTGGGTAATATGGACATTTTAAATATGTCAGTTCTTCCAATCTATGAACAGGGAATATCTTCCCATTTCATTGTGTCTTTTCCAATCTCTTTTAATAATGCGTTGTCATTTTCAGTATACAGGCCCCTCACATCCTTTGTTAAGTTTATTCCTAGGTATTTTATTTTTTGGTTGCAATTAAAAAGGGAATTGTCTTTTTTAAAATTTTTTTCTGAAGTTTCGTTGTTACTATATAGAAAACAGTGGATTTTTGTACATTGATTTTGTAAACTGCAACTTCACTCTATTTATTGTTTCTAATAGTGTTTTTTGGTAGAGTGATTGGGTTTTATATTACAGAATCATGTTACCTGCAAAAGTGACACTTTTACTTCTTCCTTCCCAATTTGGATGCCTTTTATTCCTTTTTCTTGCCTGATTGTTCAGTCTAGGACTTCCAGAACAATGTTGAATAAGAGTGGTTAGAGTGGGCATCCTTGCCTTGTTCCTGATTTTAGACGAAAAGCTTTCAGTTTTTCATCATTGAGTATGACATTGGTTGAGGGTTTGTCATACATGGCCTTTATTATGATGAGGTACTTCTGTACCCATTTTATTGAGTATTTTGGTTATAAATGTATGTTGTATCTTTAATGCTTTTTTCTGTACCTATTGATACAATCATAATGACTTTTATCCTATGTTTTATTAATGTGTTATATAACATTGATTGATTTGCATATGTTGAACCATTTTTGTGCCCCTGGAATAAACCCCACTTGATCATGGTGTATTATTTTTTTTAATGTGTTTTCTTTTCAATTTGCTAGTATTTTGTTTAGAATTTTTGTATCTGTATTCATCAGAAATACTGGTCTGTAGTTTCTTTTCTGGTGTTATCTCTGCCACATTTTTGTACCAGGGTTATGGTGGCCTCATAAAAAGTTTAGAAAGTATTGCCTCTTTTACAGTTTTTTGAAAGAGTTTGAGAAGGATGGGTATAAAATCTTCTTTGAATGTTTTGTAGAATTCACTAGTGAAACCATCTGGCCCTGGACTTTTATTTTGGGGAGGTTTTTAATAAACAACTTTTTTTTGTTGTTGTTGTTGCTCCAGTTACCAATTTTATTTTATTTTATTTTATTTTTAATTATTTTATTGTTGTTCACTTACAGTTGTCTGAATTTACCCCCACCCCCAACCCCAGGCAAATCCACCTCCCTCCCTTGCTTCCACCCTCCCCCTTGGTTTTGTCCATGTGTCCTTTGTAGCAGTTCCTGAATACCCTTGTCCCCATTATCCCCTTCCCCCTCCCCTCTGGTTACTGCCAGATTGTTCTAAATTTCAGTGCCTCCGGTTATAATTTGTTTCTCTGGTTGTATTTTGCTTGCTTACCTCACAAGTGTCTTGGCTGTGGCTGATCTGAGTTCCCTGGTAGCTGATCTGGCCTTGGTGCCTTCTCTCATGAGTCCTCATACAAAACTTTTTAACATTTCATATAGTAGAGGCTGCATGATGATGTACTCCTTGGACTTGACCTTATCTGAAAAGCACTTTATCTGCCCTTCCATTCTAAATGACAGTTTTGCTGGATAGATTATTCTTGGTTGTAGGTCCTTGCTTTTCATGATTTGAAATATTTCTCTCCAGCCCCTTCTTGCTTGGAAGGTCTCCTTAGAGAAATCCGCTGACAGTCTTATGGGAATTCCTTTGTAGGTAACTGTCTCCTTTTCTCTTGCTGCTTGTA
>PVJI01032146.1:0-12480 GCA_004026765.1 Micronycteris hirsuta
AAGGCAGAAGGCTTTCTCTCGGGAATCAGTAAAGTGCTTCAGCAACCCTGATTTGGCTGGAGCTCCCAAGAAGAAAACCGGGCTCTTTCTCTTGGAAGAGCTGGTCTGAGCGAAGACCCTTCTAAGTGGATGGCACCAGAACCTGCAGTCTCCCGCGGCTGGGCCTTGGCACAGCTTCTCCTGCTGGGCACAGATGGCAGCTAGCCAGCACAGAGTCCCCTTAGCTACTGTTGGGGGGTGGGGGGCTGCCTCTGTCCCTCAGACGAAAGGGTCACTCTTTTCAGGAGGACAGCTAAGGTCCACTCGGCACACACCGGGCTGTCACAGCCTCTCCTCACCAGGGGACACGGTCCGCGTGGGCACTGTGGCTCCTCCCTCAGCTGGGTCCCACCACCAGGGCAGGCCCTGCTCCACCCTGATGGCCCCAGGTCTCAGGAGCTAAAGGAAGTGGGACAGACACGAACACTCGGGTCCTCAGGGGTGGGGCCAGAGTCTGCAGCTGCATGAGATGGTATTTGTGAGCTGGGAGCTCCCTCATTCCAGGGCAGGATGCTGCTGAGGGGCGAGGGCAGAAAGTGGGGACAGGAAAGGTACTGGGGGGCAGGGGCAACCTCTCCTCCTGCCCCCACATGGCCCAGAATGGACCTGCTCAGGGTGGAACAGCCCGTGAGCCAAGTGCTGAGAGCCTGGTGCATCGAACATTGTGCAAGTTCCCTCTGAAGCATCAAGGCAACAGGCTCCCCATTCCAGCGGAAACTCTTCACCCACGCGGAGGGTCGCAGGGGTGTCCAACCTTTGGGCGTCTCTGGGCCACACTGGAAGAAGAAATATTGTCTTGGGCCCCCCATGAAACCCATTGCAACATGTAATCACCAAAAAAACCTCATAATGTTTTCAGTAAATTCACGGTTTTGTGTTGGGCCGCGTTCGTGGCCATCCTGGGCTACATGCGGCCCGCGGATGATGAGCAGAGTTTTGGAAAGTGCAGCTGATGTCCCAAGTCCCCTCTCCACCCCCCCAAAAGGGGAAGAAGAGTAGAAGGTGCTCCACCTTCACCGCAAATCTCGTAAGAAGGTCCCTGGGAGGACCCCTCGGGATCTCCAGGGTGTTCCCCTACAATGCAGGGCACCCAGCGGAGGGAGGCCCACACCTGGAAAACCTGAGGACAGGTGAAGGGCCGGCACGCTGCTCCAAGGACAGACCCTGACCACGTCAGGCATTTATTCCTGTCACCACGTCAGTCCCCCCCCCCCGCCACAGACACGAACTCTGCCAGAGTCACCGGGACATTTTCTCGTTTGCTTCACCGTTGCTTGGCCAGCATGTCTGTTTCAGTGCCTGGCACTTCATCACGGTTGAATCATGTGCCCCAGGGGCAAAGGGCGCTGAGAGTCCACAAGGGCGTGCCCACACCCGGGATCCTCCCGGGGCCACTGTCTCCAAGACGTCACACCCCGAACATTCTCTCCAGTGGCATGCCAAGGAGTTGGACTCCCGGAGGATACCCCTGACCCCCGCAAAGTGCATTTGAACATTCAAAAGACCCTCTGATACGTTTCAAGCCCACGTTGCCATCAACTCCGAGAAAGAGGCCGGCGATAAATAAAAAAACCCAGGCCCGTTGATGGCAGAACAGGAGGCTTTGCTTGGAACTCGCTGTCTGCTTTGAACGCTCATTAGAATATTGATTTCTTAGCCAGCCCTGGGGCATTGTTTAAGCTCTTTTCAAAGCCCTGCATGCTAATAGGAACTGAGGAGGCACACTTGATCGGTTCCAAATTAAAGGCAACTTCATTTCCAGCTCTGTGTGGCGTTGCCAACTGGTCCGTCTCGAAGCCGAATGAGGAAGTGGCACCTGGCTCCCTTTCAGCGTGTTGGGCGACAAACCCAGCAGTCGTTGCGAAGGTAGCGGGGAGCGGGGAACGTGCTGCCCCCCCAACATTTTTAAAGCACATTTTTCTCCCCTCTTAGAATCCGGGAGGCCTGGGTCATCCGTCCACATTCTGGCTGCATTGACAGAATCTGTTCTGCCCGGTCACCTCATGGACAAGCGAGAACGCCCTCCTTCCTGGTTGTAGAAGAGTCAAAAAATTCTCATTCGGAAAGATGATGAGTTGCCAGTGGTAACGACTTGTGACCATATTTTTGTTAACAAGTTTATCTTAGAGGTGGCAAGACCTTTATTCCAAGGTGGACAGTAAATCAAGTTCACCTAGCGCCGCAGATGAAGGTGTCCGCGGGCCCTGATGTGTAACATGGTTTGTTGAATGAGCGTGAGTGTGTGTGTGTGTGTGTGTGTGTGTGTGTGTGCGTGTGAGGGAGGAGGAGGAGAGTGAGAGAGGCAGGGGAGAGAGAGGGAGAGAGGTTTTTAGGGCAATTTGCAAATAGAAATATCTGATGGACAACATTCAGATCAAACATTTGGGGGATGCCCCAGAGAACCTGGGGGCGCTATACCCCACCTCCTGCAGGCTGATGTGTCTCTATTCGCCTAACCCTCCCCTCCCCTAACTCATCATCACTCCCCCATCTGGCCTCATCCTGCTGAAGAGCTGGCTGACCTCAGATTGACAGACAGACCCAGAGTTCACATCCATGTAATCACCTTCCCCTTGTTTGCAGATTTTCATCATTTTATCATTGCACAGCTACATTACTTTCCCAGGGCTGTTACAATCAATTATCCAAAACTTGGTGACTTAAAGCAACAGCAATTTATTCTTGCAACAGTTTTGGAGCCAGAAGACCCAAGGTAAGGGCTTGCAGGGCCATGCTCATATTTCCAAAGAAAAAAAAAAACAAAAACCATCGTATGCATGGAGATATTCCCTGTGGTGTTAGCCACACCTGGCCCAACCGGAAACAATGTACATGTCTAGTGATTAGTGACTGGAGACAGTGAGGCAGCATTTAAACCCAGCCGAGGCTCCAGCACACAGTAATAGAGCGTGGGGAAGATCCAGGAAGGGAGGTGTCGCTTCATGGGGTTTGCAGCCTGATGTTAGCTGCTTTCATTCTACCTCATGTGTCTGTGGCTCTGAATTTCTGCCGCCCCGATTCATAGCCTAAACTTTCTCCTGCAGCTTGAATTTCCTCCCCCCTCCACCCCCCAAGCAATTTTATGAAGCCACGGAGTCACACAAAGAGAGTTTGAGCTGCACACCTGGAGCGTTGCCACGAGGCGTCCGGGCCTGACCACCACCATGGGGAGCCCTCAGGTGGCACCAAGGCTGCTGACCAGCCGACCATCACCTGGGCTCTGGGGGTGTTGCGGGGGGTGGGGGGGCTTCCTCGTCCCTCCCGTGGAATGGAAGCTTTGTCCTTGTGCAGACTCTCCAGCTGTGGAAATTCTGGCACCGCTGTAAAGATTAACGGCATTTCTTGGCCACGGATGGGAAAGGCAAACTGGTCAACCACACAGGGATCAAGTCTTAGATAGAAGCTGCCTGTCCCCGGACTCTGCAGTGAGGTTATCTCCCAGGCTGTTTCCCGAAAGTCCAGTGTGGCGGCAGCCAGCGTTCTCTAGTAAGTAAGATTACATCCCTTCCGGCCAGGCCCGGAGTGGTGCTAAATTCCTGCTCTTTTCTTTCTCTCTCTCTCTCATACCCACATACACACACTTGCATGAGAAACACACACAATACCAAATCAGTATCGGACAGAAAGAAGGGGCAGAGCTGCAAAGCAGGCCAAGGAAACTTGAAGAACATTCTAGAACCACCAGTGTTAGATCCGCTAGTGTCTGCAGCCAGAACACAAGCCATTATCACTTGCCCTTTCCTGTGTCTGGCTGGAAGTGCGGCAAATGGAAGGAAATGACGAGTGAAATTAATTAGCTCATGAGGACCTTACATAGCAGCCTTAATAATAAAGCAAAGTTCTATTAGGTTAATAGAGGTTAAGTGGTAATATTAGTAAAATGGGCATCATGGATTTTCTTCCACGAAGACAATGAACAGGGCTTTCAGAAAGGATGGCTTATAACTCCCTCCTCAGCACTCGCTGTTTCTTCAAAGAGGTCTGGCTCAAGGTTTTTAAGAAATTATTACCACTTTTTGCAGGCCCCCTCATCTTTAAAGAAGTCCTTACAGGAAACTCTGTCCGTTTGCTCGTGGCTTGCTGCCAACCAACAATTGGGGCATTTATTAAGGGCCTCCAAGAAGTTGCTGCATATTACATGAAAGGTTCTACCTGTAACAGGCGTTCAGTGTACCAGCCACAGGAAGACATGGAACACATGTGGGAACAGATTGCAGTGGGTGAGAGAATGTTCAAAGGTTCAGTAATGTCGGCAGAGAATTTTTTTTCTTTTATTTTAGGCAGAGGGGGAGGGAGAGAAACGTCCATGTGTGGTTGCCTCTCATGCGCCCCCTACTGGGGACCTGGCTCACAACCCAGGCAGGTGCCCTGACCAGGAATCGAACCGGCGACCCTTTGGTTTGCAGGCTGGTGCTCATACCACTGAGCCACACCAGCCGGGGATGGCAGAGATAAGTTTTAATTCAGTGTCCTGGAGAATTACAGGCAGGAAAACAGGATGTTAGACAATGTGTTTTTGAACAAATTTCTCAACATCAGTCTCCAATCACTGAGGAGGAATTTTTAAGAGGATGTAGTGGAGAGACCCATTTAGAGATGAGGAAACAGAGCTGAGTGGGAACACAGCTTGTCCCAACGGGACTTCCTTAGGGTAGGAGGAAGACCAGAACCCAGGCTCTGTGTCCTTGATCCAGCCCAGGACTCCTCTTGGACAGGATATGTGCCATTAGATCATTGAATCACTGCAGCTTGGGGTTTCCCTTACACGTCTATCGGATCACGGTTCAGGACACCCCTTTTTGAGATGGGAAAAATGGTCCATGACTCCCCCAGCTTAACAGAAAGGGCTCCTACTACAGCAAAATGGAGAAAGATTTCTTTCCTCCCCTTACTGAGATGACATGCCTAGGAAATCTGATCAACCTTTTCCTGACCCTTAACGATAAATTCAGGAGAGGAGTTGCCCCCGTCTCGAGGAGGCTGTGGGTAGGTGCATGCGTGTGCATTGGGGCTGGGGGGTAGGGTCAGCATCCTCCCCAGACTCTGGCCACTATTGGCTGTGTGTGGGCTGGTGAGACTAGTCTCCACGATCTGTCCCCTTGGGCCTCTGACTGTCACTGAATTCCTTGGTTCCAGGGATTTGCCTCCGACTGTGAAATCCCGACCAAGGACAGCTCTGCCTCCTGATCCTGGCCTCTTCTGGGGCCCTCGCTGGGACACTTTGGGATCGCTCCCCAGGAGATCCGCCTCAACTTGGCCATCCAGCTGCTCCTTCCAGCTGTGCTGGCGTTTCCCCCTTGCCCCAGGATACACTTGCCTTGCCCCAGTGTGAAGGCCCCTGGCCCACTCTTTCCTGGCCTGGCATTCCTCGGCTTTTCCTGCCATAGGCGCCTCGTCCTGGAGACCAGGTGCTCTAACCTTGGGGCTCTATCCTTCCTGCAGTATGAAGGAAATGCTCCCACTGGCTCTGCAGGTGAGACAGATGAGGCTGTTGACCTAGGACCTGAGGGATGGCCAGGAACCCCGGGAACTGAGGACAAAACAGGCTCCTCAAAATGTTAATTCCCTTCATATGCTTATGTACTTCTCATTGAGGTTAGTGTTCTAGACCCGATGGTTTTAGTCTAGAAGAAAAAACATAGAGAATTTGAAAGCAGGGTAGGATAGGGAAATCACTACTAAAAAAGTCACAGAATTGAACATCTGTATCTTGTCAGATACGTGCTTTATGAAAATTGTTGTGAGTTATCAGGGGGTATTGCTGATTTTGGGGATCTGGTGACTAGTCAGCATTAGCGGCTGATGGCCTTACTGAAACCCCACGTGGGTGGTTTTTGAGCCTCAAATTCATGGTTTTGTCTGTGTTCTGTATTTCTCCCAAGACTACCGGGATCCTGTATTCACTGCATAATGAGTAATTTTAGACGTGGGTGACCTCTTAGGGAGGGCGTCTGCGGGAAGGTGGGCGATGAACTATTTTTGACATAAATCACAATTGTCAAAGAAAGTGGTATTAGCCAGCCAAAGAACGATATCCACCATTCAACTGCAGACATGGAGTTATCTTCCAAAGTGAGCACACTTTATTATTTTTTAAAAGATTTTATTTATTTATTTTTAGACAGAAGGGAAGGGAGGGAGAGAGATAGAGAAACATCACTGTGGTTGCCTCTCACGTGGCCCCCACTGGGGACCCAGGCATGTGCCTTGACTGGGAATCAAATGGGCGACCCTTTGGTTCCCAGCCCGCACTCAATCCACGGAGCTACACCAGCCAGGGTGCAAAGTGAGCACTTTAAATTGTATAATATTTCAATCAGTTGTATCATATTAACAGTGAAAAAAGATCCAAGGATGATCCCGAGCATGATTATTTTCTGTCTCTAAAGCCCCAGGAAAAGATTTTGGTCTCCAGAAGTTTCATTAGAAAACCCCAAAATATTGGCAACTAAGTAACAAGACTAATACGGGGAGTGGGGGGGGGAGTATATGTACAGTTGTTCCTATGATAAGGAATACAATAATTAAATATTAATACAAGAACAAACTGTATTTCATGTACTCACAACTGGAAACTTACTTTTCCCCCCACCCTGTATTTACTCTATATAGCATTTGTGACCTTGGCTCAGTTTTTTTTTTTAATGCATAAAATTAAAAATTCAACACCTATCTTTAGAAGGCCACGCTACACGGCTGGATGCACCGCGTTGAAAGGCTGACAAAGACTGAGGTTAAGGCGCTGGCCGCCCATCTGCCCACACGGGACGGAAATAAAAGTGGGACCTCACACCCCAGGACGCAGGGCCCCTGCCGTCTCTTCCACGTCCTTGAAAAGCAAGCACTGTTCCGCGCTTGCACATCAAACACGCTCGCCTTTATTTTATTTTATTTTTTTTAAGCTGAGAAACCAGTGACAGGGAACAAGGCAGCTGCGTTCACGGTTCACCCCCCAGGCACGCCCGCCTCCAACGGCCCCGGGGCTGCGCGTCCCACCCGCGCCCGCCCCGCCCCGCCCCGCCCCGCCCCGCCCGCAGGAGGACGGCGCGGACAAAGGGACAGTGTGCCCCCGACGGCGGCCGCAGGGCCGGGCGCGCAGCGCGGGTTTATCCGAGGACAGCGGCCGCGGCACGAGCCCGCCGTTCCGGCTTCAAAACTCCCTCCGCCGAGTCACGTTGGCCACGCAGCGGGCCGGGGCAGCGCCGCCCGCGGAGCCTCCGCGCGGCTGGCGGGGGCGTGGCCGCGGGGCGGGGGACGGGCCGCCGGGCGCCCCGCCGCTGCGTCCGCGCGGGCGCCCAGCCCGGGCCCACGCCCCCTCCGCCCGGCGAAACCGCTGCCCACCGCGCGGGTGGGGCGCTGCGCGCGCCGGGAGGAGGGTTTTTTTTTTTCCTGGGCAAACTTCGGCCACGTGAACCGCCCCCCATTCACTTTTGCACCAATCGGAGGGCGCGGACGGATCCCGAGAGGGGCCGCGACGCCTCGCCGCCCGGCCGCTTCTTAAACGCGCCGTGCGTGACGTGAGGGGCTCCTGTTGCAATGGCGAGCTAAGCCGGAGGATGTGCAGCGGCAGCGGCGGCGCCGGGCACGCAGAGCACGGGGACGGGCGCCGCGCGATCGCAGCCGAGCCGGCCGGGGGACGCGGGCGGGGCGGGACAGCGGCCGGGACGCGGCTGCCACTGCAGTCACCGTTGCGCTGGCCCCGCGCCCCCGCGCGCGAGCGGGAGGAGCCGCCTGCGCCGCCGCTGCCGCCGCCGCCGCCTTGCGCCGGAGCCGCCGCCGGCGCGCGCCGGACATGGTCCCCTCTTAAAGGCGCAGGCCGCGGCGGGGGGCGTGCGGAACAAAGCGCCGGCGCGGGGCCTGCGGGCGGCTCGGGAGCCGCGATGGGCGCGGCGGGCCCGCGGCGGCCGCGGCGCTGCCGGGGCCGAGCCTCGCGGCGCTAGGGCCGGCTGGCCTCCGCGGGCGGGGGCAGCAAGCTGAGGGCGCGCGGAGCCTGCGGCGGCGGCCCGGCGGGCGGAGCGGCGCGGAGATGGCCGCGCGCGGCCGGCGCGCCTGGCTCAGCGTGCTGCTGGGGCTGGTGCTGGGCTTCGTGCTGGCGTCGCGGCTCGTCCTGCCCCGCGCCTCCGAGCTGAAGCGAGCGGGCCCGCGGCGCCGTGCCAGCCCCGAGGGCTGCCGGCCCGGGCAGGCGGCGGCGGCGGCGGCTTCCCAGGCCGGTGGGGCGCGGGGCGATGCGCGCGGGGCGCAGCTCTGGCCGCACGGCGCGGCCCCGGATGGCGGCCCGCGCGACAAGAACTTTCTCTTCGTGGGAGTCATGACCGCCCAGAAATACCTGCAGACCCGGGCCGTGGCCGTCTACAGGTGAGCCCCCCAGTGCGCGGGCACCTCCTCCTGCATCCAGCATCCTGGCGGGCGGCCCTGCAGATCCTCCTAAGGCTCAGCTCGTGCCTTTGCCTGGTTCCCAGCACCCAGGCTCCCGGGGTGCCCCTGGGGCGATGCCAGGCATCGCCAGCAGAGGTCAAAGGCAGGATGTTGAGCGCCACGCTCAAGAGCATGGGCGTTGGGGTCAGATGGACCAGGGGTCTCCCCTGGGGGTCCCCTCTGGGCGTGGTCTTCACCCTGAACCTGCGAAAGGTACTTCAGCTTCCCAGGTCCAAACCGTCTTCTTTGTTAGACGGGCCTGACTGAACGCGTCTTCTTCCTAAGGGTGTTAGAAAAACTCTTAACCCGTGACAGAGGTGGTGCCGATTCGATTCCCCGAAATCCGCCCCGTTTTGCCCCTGCAGAACTAGAGCCCGTGTGAATTAACCTGGGGAGACCCCGTTCCATAGCCTGCGCGTGGATTTCACCGTTGGCACGCAGTCCTGCTCCGGGAAGGGGGTGCGCACTGCGCGCGGGGCCCACGGGTCTGTGCAGTCAGTGGAAGGAGACCCTTTGGGAAAAGCAGCCCCGGGCCCGCGGTGGCTCTGGCGTTAACTACCCCGCTTAGTGATGTTATCCACCGTCTGGGCCCTCGTTGGCCAGATGACTCATAAAAGTGGCTGGAATCAGGTTCAGGATTAGCAAAGGGATTAGCCAAAGTCGCCCGGCGTTTTGGGAACGGCAGCTTTGTATCGGAGTGCATTTGAGATAGGAGCGGGGCATCAATTCATGAAGGGGTTCCGGGGAAGCCTTCCCCGTGCGAGGGACCCAAATGCTGAAGATCAGGCCAGTGCTGGGGGATCGCGTGGCAATGAACTTTTCCAGCGCTGAGTGCTGAGCAAGGCCAAGCTGGTGGCTGTCCGTTCTTCACTTTACAACCAATACCTTTGTGACTTAAGCTGTTACACCTAGCCCTGGTCTGAATTTTCTGGCATTAGAGATTGTGAAGGGGAAAGCTGCCATGGATCCCCGTTCCTCTAAGGGAAGATGTAGAAGATTGTAAAGGGATAAAAGAGCCAGAGCGATGTCTGCCTGTTCAGTGCCTGGAGTCCTGGGAGTTTCTAGTAGGATCTTGTCTGCATTCAGAGCTCCGGTTCTGCCCGGAAGGGTCCTGAGAGACTGAAAAGCTTAGAATGCCAGTACTGTAAATTTAGACTAAACTTGCTGTTTGAGAACCTGCTAGATCAAGGGTTCCCCCCTGCCCCCATATCTACCATGAATTACCCAGAATTTATGTGAATTGCATCAGAAATTGAGAATGAGCTACCTAAATTCTTTACAGCATGGTTTTAAAAGTAAACCCACAGGACTGCAGTTTGGTGACAACAGGCCCTTTGAATGTGCAACATTGAGGACAATTATCAAAGTAGTTTGTTCCAATAGTAGATGGTATCACTCTTTGACGCCACCGCCAAACAAATACATTTTCATGGATACAAAATCAGTATACACCAACCAGCGGGGCTCTGTTATACCAGCAATACTCAGAAAGTGTAGTGGGGACTGAACCTAGTGTTTTAACACTTGGGGATGATGTTGTCCCGAAGCCCATGCTTGACCTCTTTTGGCCTTCCGCCAAGTCTCCTACCTCATCTCTTTGAGATGTCTATTTTATCCCATTGTGTTTCTTTTAGGGCGGTTGGAGGAAAGTGGAAACGTAGTTTACATTGTTTCTTGTATGACAGCTGCTTTTCTGATAAATGGAAGCCCTCCCTAGAAACATTGTATCCCATCGCTTCTGGACCTTTTGGCTAAGATCAAGTATAGAAACATTGTATCCTATCTTCCTTCTTTGTGACAACTCTGCTTTTCTTTTTCTTTTCTAAGTATATTTCTGATACAGGAAAACTCTTAGAGGGAAAAACAGTGTATCCTATCTAGTCCTCCCGTCAGCTCTCCCACATACCTTTTTTTTTTTTTTCTTAAATTTCATTTTATTTCTCTGATTTTAAGAAGTTGCAGTTACCTACCCCCGCCTGGTAAGGTCCTCTGCTTCTCAGCTGTCAACCCTGTGTTTAGACTGGCTGCGAAGAGATGGCACAAGATGATTTTAGCCCTAAGGAACTTTTAAGGCAGGCCTGAGTCGGGATGGAGGTTAGAGGGTGTAACTTATGATTATGACTTTGCTGTGCTTTGCAGCCGGGGCCAGAAATCCACACTGAGCCCTTAAATTGGACATTTCATGCAAAGCTCGGTGTAAAAGGCCGCTTGAATCTTCTAGCACAAGGTACAACTCTTAGCTGGATACTGGCACTGGGGTGTGCTTTCATGCTGGGATATTGAAAATGTCAGAAGGGAGGCATAGGGACTAGTAACTGTCTGAGGTCACTCAGGGAGGAACTTAAAATAGCCTTTGAAACATTCGAGGAGATAAGCCTGTCTGCGCTGAAGCTGGTGCGTTTGATGACCGGACAGCCCCATCCCTAGTGACTTTTACTTTTCAGACCTATCATATGCTCGAAGTAGGGAGAGGGGCCACCCAGAGATATTAGCAATGCAGTGACTGCAGAGAGCCAGTGAGAAAGCGATTTTTAAAAAAACAGGCAAGGACAAAACTGAAAGTGTAGCGAGCAGATCAGGGCCTGCCCCGGGCCGACTTCTTTCCCAGGCCCTGCTCAGGGGGCTCCTGATTTGCCAACCTGTTCAGATACACACCTTTGCTCGGCAGGGTTGTGTGCAGCTCCCCTGAATCCAGACTCTTGAGTGTTGGGGACGCCGGGTGGGGGACGCTTGTTGTCATAGAGCAGCTGCCGTTCCGGTGGGAGGGACAGACACTAAAAAGAGGGTTGCTGCGAGTTAGTGATGGGCGCTGTGGAGAAAATAGAACAGGGTAAGGCCAGGGCGGGGTGGTGTCGTCTTTTCCGCGGTCGGGGAAGACCTCAGAGACTGTGGTGGTGTTTGAGCTGGGACCTGATGGGGATGAGCTGGTTGTGGATGTCATTGACATGCGAGTCAGAGGGAAGAGCTGGTAAATTAGAAGGCAGGGACCAGCTTGGAAAGGAACCTAGAAAGGAGGACTGAGGCCTGGCAGTGTCCCGTTTTGTGGAATCTTTTTTTTTTTTTAATTAATTTTTAGAGAGAGGGGAAGGGAGGGAGAAAGAAGGGGAAAGAACTATCAATGTGTGGGTGCCTCTCGTGCGCCCCCTACTGGGGACCTGGCTCACAACCCAGGCATGTGCCCTGGCTGGGAATGGAACCTGCAGCCCTTTGGTTCGCAGGCCAGCACTCAATCCACTGAGCCACACCAGGGAGGGCAAGTGGAATCTTATTCTAAGTGAATTAGAAAGCCCGCCGAGCATCGAGGCAGGAAAGGGACGCGAATGCGCCAGGTTCCGAAAAGCTCCTTGTGCCTAGTGTGTCGGGGATGGATTCCAGGGAAGCAAGGAGGGGTTAGGCGGTCAACCGGGTGGAGGTCAGGGTGGCTGGGGCTAGTGTGGTAGCAGTGGAGAGAGAAGTGGTTGGTTCGTGGGTACATGCCGAAGGGTGGGGAGCAGTGCTCGTGAGGAGTAAGCAAAGAGGAATTAGCAGTGACTTCTAGGACTTGGACTTGAAAGGCAGGGTGGGTGGGTGCGTCATTTATTCAGATGGAGAAGATGAGAGGGCAAATAGATTTAGTGGAAGGAGGTGAGTCAACAGAGAGATGGTTTTGCGCAGCAGGATGAGCTTCAAGAAAGCTTTTAGACACACGCGTGGGTGTATCCTTAGCTTCATCCGTGTCATGGATTTAAAAAGAAACTGAGAGAAGATCTGCTTCTGAAGTGGTAAGCAGTGGGGCACTGGAGCGATTGTCAACTAAGATTCCTTGAAGGTGCTGGGTGGCGGGAGTCCTACAGATAAATAAAATAATTTGTGTCGACGCCTCTGCAAAGTGTTTGTATTTTAGGTAATTCCACTTTAAAATGGTACTGTGATTCCTCCATAGTCATTTATTATGCTGGTTAGTGGCAGGTCACCAGAACCCCTGGGTTCCTCCTGTCTCATTACTAGCTGCAGTTCATATTTTTCCCATATTTTTCTTTTTCTTTT
>PVJI01032147.1:0-12482 GCA_004026765.1 Micronycteris hirsuta
TGTATCTGGCAATTTTCCTGACTCCTCTCTTCTCTCCACGCAACCTCTTAGGAAAAAAAATCCAAACCCAAAAATCTATTTTCCTTAGTACATGGAAATGTAATCATCAGTGTTTAGCTAGATACTGAGAAGGGGAGCAAAAGGGAACCAGACATTGAGTTGAACAAAATGGGGAACATAAGCCTGCTTGCCGGCGAGGAAGCTACAGCTTCACACCTCAGGGGATTACAGCGTTGCTCCACCAAGGGGGTTACCGCTCCTTCCTTCCTCTTCCGGCACCGTAGGTGGAAGTGCTGGACCATAGAGGCCTGTCAGTCTAAATGGGGGATGGACCCTATCCAAAATCCCATGAAAGTTTGGGAAGTTAATTGGTTCTTTTGAACGGGTACCTGGTCCATCCCAAGCCCAAACTGATTATAATCTCAGGGAAACAATGAAGCCCCCTCTCTCTCTCTCTCTCCTGGATGATCTGTATTTGCCTGGTGCGTTCCCACGTCCTCTCTCCATAGCCATGTGGCTGGCCATGGCAGTGGAGACTCCACACGCAGCCTCCAGAAGGGAGGCTGAATACCACGGCACAGCAGTGGACTGCAGCGGAAACACACTTTAAGCTAGCTGGATGCTGAACGGGACTGTATTTTGATATGGCACAGAATCTTTGGACATTGACTCTCTTTCTGGCTCCGATGTTCCATGGTGGGATGGAGGGAGATGGGACGTTGGAAAATGAGGGGCAGCTTCTATTTCCACACTGATAAACCATCTTGCCAACCCACAATCTCCCGGGTGTGGGTCCTTGGAATGCTTTCTTTGTGATCACATGGCAGAGCCTGATTTTCACTGACAACAGAAACATGTCATTCTCTTTCATGAACATTTTTGTTGTCTGTAGGATAAAGCCCATTACAACATATTAGGCCCCAATCTTTCCATTCTTGGTCCTTGATAATTGTCCTCACCTCTCCGCCATCTCTGCACACCCAGTCAGCCATGCTGAATGCCTCCTTCTGCCCACATTTCCCTTCCAAGCCCTTGCAGGCTGTTTTCTTGCTCAAAAATGCTTTCTCCGTTTCCTGCTCTGACTATCTACCCCCATCCGTCCACCGCAGCTAGATTAATTTTCTGGTCTTCCAGCAGCTGGGAATGGCTGGAAACCTAGGTGTGGTCCACTTCCTCTTTTTCCTTTAACTCTCCTCCCTACCAAATCCTGTCGATTCTACCCTCTTAACATCTGTAACCCTGGCCCCTCCTCTCCGTCACAACTTTTACCAACAACACTGCAAATCTCTGCAGTAGCTTTATGTCTTCAGTCTTTCCCAATTCAATCAATTTGTCCTCCTTTATGCAAATTTACCCATGCTGACCTCTTCCTTAGACCCTCTTAGTTCCCTAATGGTATTGTCCTTGCAGACTTCTCCAGCTTTATTTCCTGCAGCTCAGGTGCAGAGAGAAAGCAAATCCAGCGTTGGCCCACAGTCCTCTCTGTTCTGCACAGCCTCTTCCTCAGAGCTTGTGCAGGGCTAGCTTGGGACAGTAGTGAAGAGCAAGGCCTCTGGCATCAGATTGCCTGGATTCTAGCCTCTGCTCAGCAGCTTATTAGCTGGGAGCCCTTGGGTGAAACATTCAATCTTACTGTGTCAGTTTCATCATTGGTAAATGAGGGCTAAAGCTAGCCCTCATTCATAGGGTTGTTAGATTGTAGAAGTGTTCCTGGATAGCAGCCCAGCCCTGAGCGGGTCTGCCTAAGGGCCAGCTGTAGTGCTTGGGTTCTTGACTTCTTGCCGGAAAGATTTCACAACACAAATCCAGGTGACGATGGGGTACGTGTTTAAAGCTGGGCACAGTAAAACAAGGAAGGGATCAGCATAGAAGAAGCAGTAGGAGAGCCCAGGCTGGGCTGCCTTAGCTCACTGGGAAGTCAGAGAAAAGGGGGCCTTGGGGACAGGTTCAGGGGATAGCCTGGGACCAGCTTAGGAGACCCGTGCCTTTGGGAGAAGAGACGAGGGTAGAAAAGGGGAAAGGGAGTGGGGCGGGCTGCTCCTTAGAGGAAGAGTGAAAACTGGGTCCTTCGTCATGAGGCTTTTATCTCTCTCTTGAAGGTGGGCACCTTAGGGGAGGATTTCAGCAGAATATTCATCAGTTTTCCAGGTGTGCCCTTTCGGGGTCCTGGCCTCCTCTGGTTGGTCAGTGCCAGGGTAAGGGGGTCCTTAGTCATTGCAGCTGGTCCTGGCGTTGCCCACCTGGGTTTGCTGCTTTTCTGGACTTGGAGCTGAAACACAACAGAGGCCTAGACGTTATCTCTGGGGACGTGACCATTTGTATCTGACTGTAAATTGCTTGGCCAGTTTGTTCAGCTGTCTGTCTCAGTTTCCCTATTCCACATACCAAGGGATTTTCCTAGCTTCTTACCATCCTATCTCAAAATGTAGTACTGAAGAGTGCTCAGAACAGTGTCAGGAACAGAGTAAGTATTGTATAAGTGTTAGCTGTTACAATTGACTGTTACATTTCATTTTCATCCTTAAAATCTGTCTGTTTTGTCCCGTTCTATTGTCTAGCATAATGCAGGAGACATGGCAACAGATGGGCTTGAGGGGAAATGCTAGGAGACTAGGGACCAAGGACGCTTAGATATCTCAGGAAGTGTGAATTTTATTTTTTTTTGTTCTCTGTAACCAGTTTCATTTTTGTCTAGAAAACTTGGCTGGTGGGAAAATCAGGCCCAAATAGTCCCCACCATCTTCCCTGTGCGCGGTGGACACTATGATTTCCTGTGCTTCACCAAGGAGTCTTTCTCTTTCCTTCAAAGTAATAGTAATACCACGATACCATGAGAAGTATTGATCTAATTCCATCTCTCAGGTACTGTATTTAGCAGCTGAGTTTTTCATTTCATCCATACGTGAGGTGGGTAGTACTGCTTCTGCGTTTTATACGTGGGGAAATTGAAGCTGAGAGAGGTCAATAGGGCCTAAATCACAGCTTATTAAGAGGTTTTCTTGTGCGATAAGTATCAGAGCTGATAATATTAACTGCTGTGCCAGATTACTTTATAAAAGTGGATTTGTTACTTAATCAGAGAAATATCAATGGATTTACTCACAAGCGAGGTCCAGAGCTGGGCCCTGGAAATGTAGAGATGAATATGGGAGATCCTTGAACAGCCACGTGTTGATTGCTAGGAGGAGGTGAGGGGGGTTTTAGGAGAGACTTGACTTGGGATGTGAACACGCAATACAGTGTCTAGATGGTGTTATTGAATTGTGCCCCTGAAACCTGTATGATTTTGTTAACCAGTGTCACCGCAGTAAGTTCGATAAAAAGAAAAAATAAATTAAAAGAAATAGGGGTGATCCTTTTTCTCCAGGAACTCATTGCTGCCTTGTGGGCACAAACCAGTCGGCAGGCAGTGAGGCAGAGTGTGGGAAATGCACGAGGTCCTAGGGAGCAAGGAGCAGGAAGCACTAGCTGCGGGGTCCAGCTGCAGAGGTGGCAGCTGAATCTCAAGGTCTATGCTTGGGAGTGGTGATTACTTTACTGATGTATCTGGAAGCATAGGCATCAGTAGATGCATAAGACATTTATTCTTTAATGCTTATCATGTAGAGTAAGTGAAAATAGGGAGATCCAAAAATAATCTGTATTTTAAAACTTGATTTAAATAAAAAATACAGGTATGTGTTTTAATAAAACACACACAGAGAAAAATGTTTGGCCAGTTATACATAAAAATAGTATTAGTGGTTACCTCTGAGTGATAAAATTTCAGGCGACTCTTTATGTATTTTATTATGGATTACACTTTTATTGTATAAATACATTTTATATTGTGAAGCATAATTCTATTGTGGAAATGTAAATTGGTAAAAACATTTTAGAAACTATTTGGCATTATCTAATAAATTTGAAAATGTGCAGATTCTTCTGTCTATAGGCAACATGCTAAAGAAACTCTTGCACATACTTATCAGATTTGTGAAAATGAATGTTCAGGCTACCATCGATTGTATAGCAAAAACTTGAAAAAACATATCCGTTTCTTTTGTTGTAGGAACTAAAAAAAGGGTTTTCAATAGGAATGTGGTTGAAAGCTTTCAAAGTTGGGTTCTCATTTGTTAGTTGAAAAATAAATATAGGTATTGGAAATAACCGAAATACCTACTAGTCAGGGAATAGTAACATGATATATACTAATTAAATTGTGGTATACCTATAAAATTGAATGTGACATAACGCGTTATATTTTTACAAGGATTTTTTTAATGGAACATGAAATGCTTATGAAAGAATGTGAAATGTAAAGGCAATATAAACATTATTGTATAACAAATCCATAGATAAAATGCTGAAAGAAAATACACTTACATGTTAACAACAGTTACTGCTAGTTTGTGGGATTATGAGTGATTTCCTTTATGTTTTACACTTTTTTGGGTGTTGTCTAAATTTTCCAACATGAGAGTGTATTGCTTTTTAAAAATAACAGCTTTATTAAGATATAATTCATGTCCTATATAGTGCAACCATTTAAAACATTCTGTGTTCCCTTTCAGTTACACAATTCAAGGTTTGGTTTTGCCTTTTTGCATATTCACAGAGTTGCGCAACCATTACCACAGTCTAATTTCAGGACACGTCCATCATCCCCAAAGAAACCCGGCACCTATTAGTGGCCATTCCCACTCCCTCTCTAGGCAATCACTAATTTACTTTCTATCTCTATAGATTTGCCTCTTCTGGATGGTGTATAAATGGAGTCATACAACGTGTACCTTTTTGTGTTTGGCTTCTTGGGTGCAGCGTCACATTTCAAGGTTCATCCATGTTGTATCATGTGTCAGTATTTTATTTCTTTTTATTTGCCAAATAATACTCCATTGTATGAATATTCCACATTTTATGAATTCATTCATCAGTTGATGGAATTTGGTTTGTTTCCACTCTCTAGCTAGGATGAATAATGCTGCTATGAACATCTTTGTACAACTTTTTGTGGACATAAATACCTAGGAATAGAATTGTTAGGTCATACGGTAAGTTTGCTTAGCACTTTGAGGAACTGCCAAACTATTTCCCAAAGTGACTGCAGCGTATTACATGCCCAAGGTTTCCAGTTTCTCCACATCTTTCTCAACGCTTGCTATTATTTATTTTTTGATTGTGGTTATCCTAGTGTGTGAGAAGTGGCATCTCATTTTGGTTTTGATTTGTATTTCTCTAATGGCAAACACGAATATCTTTTCTTGTGATTATTGGCCATTTCTGTCTTCCTTGGAGAAATGTTTATTCAGATGCTTTGCCCACTTTTTAATTGTGTTGTGTTTTCGTTGAATTGTAAGAGTTCTTTATACATTCTGAATAAAAGTCTCCTTATCAGACATATGATTTGCAAGTATTTTCTCCCATTTTGGGGTTGTCCTCTCACTTTCTTGATGGTACCAATTAAACAAAAAACTTTTTAATTTTGATGAAGTCCAATTTATCTAATTTTTTTGTTACCCATGCTGTTGGTATTCTATATAAGCAAAGATTTACTTTTACCTAAACTTCTAAGAGTTTTATTGCTTTAACCCTTACATGTAAGTCTATGATCCATTTTGAGTTAAGTTTTGTTTGGTGCATCAGGAAGGAGCCTAGTTTCATTCTTTTGTATGTGGAGGTCCAGCTGTTGCAGCACCATTTGTTGAAAAGACAATTCCCTATTGAATTGTCCTGCCATCCTTGTTGAAACTCAGTTGATTATGAATATAAGGGTTTATTTCTGGAGTCTCAGTTCTACTCCCTTGATCTATCCTTATGCCAGTACTACACTGCCTTGATTAGTGTAGCTTTTGTTTTAAGTGTTAAAATCTGAAAGTGTGAGGTCTTCAACTTGGATCTTTGCTTTCAAGATAGTTTTTGTTATTCTGGGTCGCTTATATTTCCATGCATTGCTTTCATACTCAAAGGGGAAAAGATTTTTAGAAAAGAGAGAAAGGAAGATAGATGTTGCTGAAGGAACTGGGAAATCCACTTTGTGTTTTCTGAGTGGTAGTACGCAGGACACCTTTTCTCTTGGGCAGGGGAATTTTTCTCTCCTAAATTTTGTCCTGGTCATAGATTTTTTTTTCCCCACTATTGATGAACAATGTGCAGGGTATAGATTTAGCTAAGGCCTCATATTCTGCCTTGAATCACTTGGCTAGGTAAGGGGTTCTTTCCACAAAGGGGCTCCCACAACATCCTAATTTCGGGTTTGCTCCTAGCAAAGTATTATCACACTCTGTTGTTGTGGCCTGCACACTGTTTTTATTGCAATCTCATCAGCAAATCACTTTTGAGTGTGTATTTCTGCATTTTCATTTCGAGTAGACAAATATATGTATATTCATTCATTTGTAAAATGTATACACTTATGATTATTACATATTAAAAATATAAACAAAAAATTTTAGAGGATGAGATAAAAATGATTACAAATAGTTTTCTTACACTTTGTAGGCTTTTATCCATCTAGAGATTGCCTCTTAGATCTTTCCTATTTACCTCCTGTGTTCCTATCACTCAGCCCAGGGCTGGATACACAGCAGAAATTCAATGTCTGAGGTGCAAAAGAAAACTTTCAGATATCCTACTATTTCTATTAAAACCCACAATCTCTATTTCCAGGTTTTGCACCCTGTAATAAAAGTTCTGCATCTATCACCTGCTAGGTCCGATTTATGAAGAGGCTGTGGACTCCTCATCTCTCCTTGTTTTCCCTTCTACTTTTGATTACATCTTTGCTGACTTACTTCTTCGGAAAATAGCATTCATATCATCCTTCACTACACCCTTCATAAAGAACAGAAAGCAAGCTCTCTAATTTGGATGTATCGTGGGTGGATGTGAACAAGGGCAAGGGAACTTTTGGGGATGAGAGTTTCAAACTCCCTGAAGCAGGGTGGGCTTCAAGAAGCTGGATTTTGAAGGGCCAGTGGAAGTGAGGCAAATGGGGAAGGGAGGAAAGAGATCCCAGCCGAACCGCAGGAACAAAGGCAGGAAGATGGGAGTGGACCTAGCACACTGCAAGCTAGGGGAGAGTTTGGTGTAGCTAAACCCAAGGGGCTGGGTCAGCTGCATTTGTGTTTTAAAAGATCCCTCCTGCAGCTCTGTGGAGTGTTGAGTATTGAGGCTGGAAGTAGCGGAGGCTGCTGGTTGCCTGGAGAGTAGGGCACCATTAGAATTAGAGGATGGATACCGCGGCCCTGGAAGCCCAGACGGAAGGCGGTAAACTCTTCATGCTCTGGCTGCATTCTTTTTTAGGATCTCAAAGCCCATTTTTAATTTTTTTCGATCCAAGGTTGTTGTTGCCCATTCCCTTTGTTTTCCAAGAAATAGTTACTTATACCTTCAATGAAAAATCAGTGTATTTCCGGGGAATCCGGGGGCTTGGTGTGTTCTGTTCCTGGCCTCCTTTGAGGCCTCAACGGCCACAGGAAGATGCTGAGGTGCATTTCTGCGCAGGTTTTGTCAAGCCAGGGCTTGGTCGAAGGCTTCATCCCACCCCCGTCCCAATTAAATGGAACTACAGACGCAGATGGAGGTTCAGACACATCCTGCCAGAAAACTGCCTCGGGATATCAGGAACCCCGAACCTACAGCCAAGGGCGTGTCGAGGCGGGGCAGGCCGCCCAAGTCACCACCAACGGCCTTCCGAGATCACACCCTTTCCTGGGGAAGGAGGGGGCAGGTCAACCCCAGCGACCTCTCGTAGGGGACCCTGCGTGGGCGGGGTCGGCCGGCTTCCAGGCGCAAGGGGGCGGGGCCTCCCTGCGGGATTGGGTCGGAGACGGCGCCAGGCCCCGCCCCTCCGGGAAGGGGGTTCGGGCGCGCCAGGCGAGCGAGCGAGCAGGGCCGGAGCCCGCCTGGGAGGCCGCGGAACTGAGCGCAGCGAGCGGAGCGCCTTGGGCGGCGGCGGCGCGCGCGATGGCTCCGGCCGCGGACCGTGAGGGCTACTGGGGCCGCACGACCTCCACGCTGGACTGGTGCGAGGAGAACTACGCGGTGACCTGGTACATCGCCGAGTTCTGTGAGTGCGACCGCCGGCGCCGGGCTCCGGCCTGAGGCGGGCGGGAGGGAGAGAGGGCGCCGGGCTGAGGGGGAGACGCCGTGTGAGGAAGGGTGAGGGCGGACCTGGCAGCCGGGGCGGCAGCAGGCCCGGCCGCCGGGAGTGGAGTGGGAGCCCTGGCCGGGAGGCAGGAATGGCAAGGCTGCAGATGGAGGGACCGGAGAGGATCTAGTGTGTCGCCGAGGAGCGCCGGGGTCTGGACGGGCTGGGGGAGGGGGGGACACCTGCTCCTACTGTGGCTGCCATCACCCTAAGGGCACAGAAGGGAACAGCTCTCCATTTAGTCTCCCCTCCCCCATACGCGAGAACTCTAAGGTCTTTGCTTTCCTCTTTCTCTGTTAATATTAGACCTCTCCGGTCACCTCCAGGAAACGGTTTTCCAGGCTCAGATCTCAACCTCCTACCTGCCTTCCCTCCCACCTCGGATATCTTCGAGTACCTGAGCACAACTATTGAACTCTGGGCTTGCACCAGAGGTAGAAGGCAGAGCACCTCCGTAGTCCCTCTCTTCCGGCTGGTGCCAGGGTCCGAGAGCACAGGGGACCGAGTGCCTTCTGCTCTGCCTCCTCTCCAACGGCCTACGGGGTGGGGGGCATCTGAGGACACTTTCTACTATCACTGACGGCACATCCTTCAGCCGCTGCCCCCGACAGCCCCCCCCCCCCGGCTGTGGGTGGTGTGTGCGTGTTTCCCCAGATGATTATTCCTGCCGGACTGGGAGAGCACAGGAAAAAATCTGTCACTTCTTTTTCTGTTGTTTACTTTGGTCATGTTTGGAGAGCACAACGTTTGATACTTCTTCAGGCACCTGCTTCTGGCCAGGGGTAGAGAATCGTTTTTGGCTATTACTTCCTTCTTTTCATTTGCTCCACTTTCTCGGGACATGGAGCACACTTTTTAGCTAACCTTCCCATCGCTGGGTCCTTCTCCCAGACATGTGTTTCTGACTTGTAGAAAACAGGCAAGAGTTTCATACCAGCTGATCCTATTTATTTCTGTTTCCAGTAATTGGCTAAATTAAAAAAAAAAAAAGAAGGAAAACAGAACTCGTGCTGAAGTTTCAGGACTTTAGTACCATTCCTTTTATACCATGATTTAGGCTGAGATATTTCCTGAACTACTGGTTTAAATTAATATTTTTAAAATAATGGTGAAAGTATGAGCAAAGGAATCATTTTAGGGTAAGTACTTGGCAGTTTAAATGTTGGCAAAGGAAGCGCCTTACCAGTTGGTTTGATGGTGTTGGCGGCCTAGCCCGGGTCCAGAGGAGGTCCAGAGGGAAGGGACTTAAAACCGCGCTCTCTGAACTGGAGATGGAAGAGAAACCCAAGGGTTTTCAAAAGTTGGATGGGCTGTCATATAGAGAGTTAAACTTTCAGAATTTCCTATAATCTGGAATGAGTGCCTATGAGTGGAAACTAACTAGTTGTAAGGGGAGAGATTTTGCTTCAACATAGGCAACTTTTTATCCAAAGATGGGATCTTGGAATGGGTTGACTCATGAGGTAGAGGACTTTTTTACACTGAAAGTGTTAAAACAGACATTGCTCAGCTAATTCAAAACATGAATATTTTAGGGGGAATTATTTGTTTAGTAGAGAAAAAGGTGGATTGGCTTTAGTTGGCCTTTAGGTTCTTTGCATCTTTATGGGTCACTGTAGGTAATCATGACTTAGTTTAGAACCAAGGTTAGAATTAAAAGAGAAAACTGACAGTTAAGTCATGTGAACTAGATACTACTGTTCTGGCAGATAGCTCTGAGAAATGGGAAATGGCTTTAGTTATTAATGTCCTTAGAAGAGGAAGCTCTGAGCAGACTGCAGGGAGGGTTTTGACATAGGAATCGGGGGTTGCAAGAAGACCATGAGTGAATGTTGGCCACCTTTGCACGTGAACCTTGGGAGAAATAAATGATCTGGAGGAAGTTGAGGTCAAGTCTTCTTACCCAGCAAGTGAAAAATATGCTGATTAATACCGATATTTTTAAAACATGCAATTTTATCATCCTAATATTGAAATTAATGATAGAAACATTGAGGATAGTAATAATAGTGACAATAACTATATCTAAGTGCCTCCCATGTACCACACTTTCCTAAGTGCTTCAAATATCTTACCTTTTTTGATCTTTACCATAACTCCAAAAAGAAGGTATTATTATCCTCATTTCACAGATTAGGAAATTAAAGTAAGTAGTAAGATTATACTCTAAGAAGTAAGGTTGCAAAGAGTAGTGTGGAGGTAGTATTCAAGTTGAGGCCTGACTCCAGAGCTACTATACCATATTACTTCTATCACATTCATTGGTAATTAATGTCCTCCATGCAAGGGATGAGGACAAGCATGAAAAAGTATACTATCACAAAGGAAAAAGTGAACAACTATTTAAGAAGCCTATCTTTCAGCATTACGGTGTGTGTATTTTGGATAACATAAAGATGAGTTTGGGGAATTGCATATCAGATATGGCAACAGTTCTTAGTCAGAAGCTATCTTCTTAACATCAGCCAAGCTGAATTCAAATTTCTTTTCTGTTTGAGCAGATTGTAAGGACCAGGGGAAAGGGTAGAAGATTTCTCTTTAGTTGTGAAATAATAAGCACCTTGATGTGCCAGAAGTTATAGGTACAGGTAGTCCTCACTTTGCAACGCATTGTGCAACATAAATGACCATGCATGTTAAAACTGGCAAAGTGGTCTTAATTAATAGGAAAAGTTACAACTGTTCTGTGACCTTTAAAATTTTTGTCATATATTGTAAACCCTTTTTTGTTGGTTATAAATATATAGAAAAATGAAAAAGATAGTAAAACTAATATTTATTTAGTACATTGAGAATTAAAATGTTTCATTTTTTTGTTAAAGAACGTAAGAGTAATTTGAATAGTGCCTGCCTTCTTGTCTTATAACATGTGATACGGAAGGAGTATTTTTTCTATGCCTTGTTGAATGGTCGTACTCCTTTCTGAGTTTGAATCAGCTTCTAGCATTTTATTTTTTGTACTTTCCACGTTGTGAAATAGCTCTGAGGGTTTCTTTAACATTAAGTTTTTGGTGGTGTCACTTCTGGTCCATCTTCAAACTTTTCTCACAACCATTTTATTTGTGTCATTGATTTGTGTCAATAAGTTTGCCTTTAGACCTGGCTGGTGTTGCTCAGTGGATTGAGCGCGGGCTGCGAACCAAAGGGTCGCCGGTTTGATTCCCAGTCAGAGCACATGCCTGGGTTGCAGGCCGGGTTCCCAGTGGGGCCACGTGAGAGGCAATCGCACATTGATGTTTCTCTCCCTTTCTTTCCCCCTCCCTTCTGTCTAAAATGAAATAAATAAAGTCTTAAAAAAAAGTTTGCCTTTACTAAGGCAAAATTAAATTAAAATAAATAAAATTAAATAAAGTCTTAAAAAAAAAGTTTGCCTTTACTAAGTTCCTGCCTGCATACCTAGAGTCTCTCAAATGACAGTGGGGTCAACATTGTCTTGGTCATCTATTTCTTTTATCGCTCTATTTGTGGACGATTGGAATTTCACTTCTAACATTGACACTTTTGTTTCTTTGCTGTACTTTCATCATTGTTGGCCTGTTCTCTCTTTTGATTGTTCATTTTTGCAAAATGTCACATACATTCATCACCAGGAAACAAGGAGGCAAGTCAACTACATGCTTTGCTATCTGCACAAGAACTGAGTAACAGATGTGCAGCGACTAATCACCAAAGGGCTTTGCCCTGACGTTTTATCCATGGTTAGCAGTTTAGGCAGAGAGATATTTTTCTCTCAGCATTTTGAAAATATTATTCCATTGTGTCCTGGCTTTTATTGTTGCTGATGAGAAGTTCTCCAACAGCCTAATTGTTGTTCCTTTTGTAGTTTATTCTGTCAAATCCACCAACAGACTGAAAGAAGTGAATTGGTTAGTCACTGATGGTGATGTGCTTCTATTATTTACATGTGATTTGCAGACTGAAGGTCTAGTAGCAAAGCTTGTAGTACAATGTTTGTTTGTTTGTTTTTAAGATTTTATTTATTTATTTTTAGAGAGGGGAAGGGATGGAGAAAGAGAGAAAGAGAAACATCAATGTGTGGTTGCCTCTTACACGGCCCCCACTGGGGACCTGGCCTGCAACCCAGGCATGTGCCCTGACTGGGAATTGAACCTGTGACCCTTTGGTTTGCAGCCAATGCTAAATCCACTGAGCTATGCCAGCCAGGGCTGTAGTACTATGTTTAATTATTCACAGTTAATATACTGTGGTAACTGAAATTTGTGCATATTAGAACCTTGCAAAGTGAAGGTTGCTTGTGTATTTCTAATCCTCAGAACATTCCTAGGAAGTCATAAGCAGATAATGTTATTCCCTTATTTTGGAAGAGGATACTGAGTCTTAGAGAAGTAAC
>PVJI01032148.1:0-12465 GCA_004026765.1 Micronycteris hirsuta
AAATGGTTTTCTAAAATCCTTAAAGCAACAGAAATTGCCCTAAAGCCATAAATTTTATTGTAACAAAAACAATTCTAACCCTTAAAACTGTTTGCATTATGGTAAAAACACATAACATTAAATTTACCATCTTAACCATTTCTTAAGTAAAGAGTTCAGTGGTTTTGGTGTTGTATAAAATTGACCAATTCTTTTCTAACTTTTGATTTACATTTTCATAAACGAGTAGATACTGATCATTCTTGGAAGTGAACTACGGAATTCACTCTTGCTTAAGTAAAACAGCCAGGGTCAATCTGTTCATTGTGAAAACTATAAAATGAAATCACATCAATGAATGGGGATATTGTCATGTTTTCATTCTGCATCAGTTTCTGAATGTTTACAAAATAAAAACTGTCTTCTGTGACTTGATTGTGCTGAAGAATGTCTGCATTGTCTAATGAGTTTTACAACATGACTGTAAAGTACTTACAGGGAGGAAATTATAGGTTTTCTCGCCATATAACCTATTAGCAAGTTTCAGAATATAGGGAGCTCCACGCTTGTTGATATCAGCATTCAGACTCTGAAATCTTGAATGAATATCCTCAACTGCATCAAAATGAAGAGTCTAAAATTAAAAAAAAATTTCTTTCTATAACCATTTATTTTGAAATCGATTCCTTGGCACTTGCTTCTATCAAACTAGATTAATGTGTGTTTATTATGAATTATTGATCATTCCCAGCCTAACACTTTATTAATTTTTCATTGGAGAACAAATAATAATCTAAAATTTATACCTTTGTGAGAAGTAAAAATAAGACTTGAAGCTGTTTTCATATCACTTTTTGTTACAATTATAGTTGCACAAATATGAGTGGTTAATAAGCTAAGTATTTACATATATCTGCTTTTTTCTAAGACAATCATAAATGTATGTTTATATGTAAATTCTGTATCAAATATAGTTTTAATGAAAGTTCTCAGAAATAAAGAATAAAAATAAGAATCATCATCTATACAGGAACACACAGATATTACAGATTCAGGGGTTTTGTGTTGTGAATTCTGGCCAGCAAAATTCGTATTGCCATGGTAGGGGCATGAATAAATTCACACATAATACACTGGACTAGAAATTCCGGGACCTCGAGTCCCCTCCATTATCACCTTGGAGAGGCCCCAAGCGCCACGCTGACTGGCCTTTTATTCTGTTCTCAGGGCACATTTCATCTGAATGGTCTTCATTAACTGTGCATGGATTGTAGATTTACATTAGGTTGTAGATACCCAGGATAGTAAATCAAGAGGATAGTTATGCAAATGAAAAGACAATAGGCTTGGGCTGAACTCACTGGTCTGAGGAAGCTGGGCATGCATTAGCATAAGTTCTTTTGATTCAGGGAGAGAGAGGTTTTAGCAAGAGCAAGTTTTAAATCTAAGAAATATGCCATCCTGATTTACCCACAGGAAATTCCACTGTCACACACGTGGGTCCTGCTTGCCATCTCATGTTCCACAGGAGTCCTTGTTCCCTTGGACGTGAAACATTAGAGCTACATTTCCCATGGTGGGATGCATGAATTTCCTTTAGTTTTGTAAATTACACCATCAGTAACTCATTTAAAAATAACATCTATAAACTTAATATTTGGCAAAAATTTAATTCCCATGTTACAAATCAAGTGTCCTTTTACGTACCAAGATATGGAATGTTTGCATAGTTGCTATGGTCGATGTGCTTTAATAGAAATGTGAGGTACCCTTAAACTATTTTTTGTGGTAATGAAGTCCCCGGAAAAACCTCAAAATAGTAGCTAACATTGCCGTGCAAGAAGCAACTAACAATAGTACCCTGGGTAAAAATAAAAAGTGCATTTTGGAAACCTTTAAAATACTTTTATATCTGCAGTGTTAAATTGGTTTTCATAAAATACAGTAACAGAAGCACTGCAGCTAGAGCAGGTCGGTAAACTTGAATCTAGGGATGGATCTTCCCTAGTTACAGACACCATATCATTTGTGATGGGTATGTCAGAGAGACTTTCGCTTTTGGAACTCATTTCCCCTAGTTTCAAAGAAAGTCAGAGTTCCCCTCTTAGGACTAAAGAACAGGGAGCCCAGAAGGGCCCTCCACACCCATCAAGGTCATGTAGAAGGCTAGGCATTACTGCTTCTTCTCCCGCTGTAAGAGTGACCTGCTATACCACCCAGGGCTTGGTCCTGTCTCTGCAGCTGTCACACCTCACCTCTGTCCTCTCCTTGCAGTGCCTTCCTGCTCACACAGGCACTTGGTGCCAGGCACAGGACTAGGCTTCAGGAGTGCAGGAGCACAGTCACCTGTTCCCTCAAAAAGGTGAAACTGCTGACTTCTCCGCTGTGATGCGTTTCCTATGTGTCACTTTGTGCTTAAAAGTAACATTACATAAGAGGCATTATTTATGTGTAGCAGGTTACACACAAAGCAGAAAGAGAGAAATCTTAGTCCAAGAGGAGATGCTCTCAAAGATTGGCCCACTGGAATGGAAGCAGCACACCACAGGGGTTCTTGTAGCTTTCTTCACTGCTGCATCTTCAGCCAAAGAAGAAACAGTGCCTGGCACACAGTATATGCTCAGTAAAAATGCGATTGTGTATGAAAGTCTGCATAAAAATGAGTTGTTCTCGGGGCTTTTCTGAAACTCTGGCCTCATAATGTATGGCTGTGGAACACAGAAATACAATTTTTAAAACACAATGTAAGTGTGGTGATTGGGGAGGAGGGGCAGGTGGGTATAAGGGGACTAAGTGGTAATGGAAAAATACAATAAATATTTCAAAATTTATAAAATAAAGTACACTGTAAGAGCTCAAAGGCACGACTTTTTAGTACAGACTTCCACGAAACCACACTATTTCTCTTTGTTTCTACTGACCTTGGACACCTGTGCCGCGGTAGTGCCTCTGGTCCCCAGAAGGATCATGGCCAGAGCTGATGAAATGCTGATGGGAGAGATGAAGATGTTTCCAGTAGGATTGTCCTCACTCAGGGTGCGGAAAAGGTCCACCGCAAACCGGGTGTTTGCCTTGCTCAGCTGCTCCATGGTGAAGGCTACAACGCGGAACAGAGGCCCAAGCACACCAGGCAATCAGGCAACGGCATGTGTCCATGTCTTCCTCGCCCTGAAACACCCTGGGACTTGTTTTTTACTTTTCATCCTCTCCCTTCCATCCCCTTTTCTTTTTTTCCTTCCTTCCTTTGTTCCTTCCCTCCCTCCCTCCCCTTTTTATTAAGGAGGGAAAGAACACTGTCTCAGGATCACAGATGTGGAAACTAGGGATAATTGGCCAAGGATCTATCAGCGACCCAGGTTCAGGACCCAGGGTATCCTAAAGGGCTACCTTTGGGAGCACATTATTTCCCACCTTTTACCTGAAATAAGAATGTTTCTATTAGAAAGTCATAGCTACCTGCTGCGCATTAAAGCAAATTCCAGCAGAATGATATGATTATCCTCATTTTCAACATTTCAGCTGCTAATGTTTAGAGGGGGTAAGTGTCCCATAGCTGGAATAAGATATGAGAGTTGAAAACCCAACACAGGTCCCAGGGTCAGATGCTGCAGCCCACCAGCCACAAGGTGAAAGCATCCTCTATGACACTCCCTCCTGGTGCAGGTGACCCAGCTCTCCACCTGGGCTCCCCTGCCTGCTTACCAATCCTGACTTCTCTCAGAGGCTCAGTTTCCCCACAAATAGGCAAGGAAGAATAGTTGTGCTGGCTGCTTCGCTTGCAAGTAATACACTGAATTGCTATGGTTGTTGTTGGAAAGTAATCTCTAAGGTCACATCGGCCTCCTCTCCCTCCTCCCCTCCCTCCATCAACAGAAATGGGAAGCGGTTCCTCCCCGGGGCTGCCTAGAAAATATCACAGACAGTTCGGGGAGGTAGGGAGTCCCGGAAGTAAGAAAAATACTCCCATCTCAGGCCTTGGCTCTGGCTTCCAGCCACATTGCTCCAAGTTCCGTCCCTCGCAGGCAAGCCTGCCCTCGCGCCCAGAACTTATTGCGAGAAATCTGGTCTCGCCCGGGACGGGGCGTACAGCGGCCGCTGCGGCCGCGCGGTGGGGGTGGGGGTGAGGGTGGGACGCGGAGCAGTCCCGGCGAACCGGCAGGGGCCGCGGTGTGCCCCGGCCACCGAGACCCAGGGCTGTCCTTGGCGGAGGCGGCTCGCAGATCCGAGCCCCGCGGGCCCTGCCCTGCCTGCCAGCCCGGTCCCGCTTCCTACAAGGTCCTCAGGCCCGGCCTTACCCGCTGCTCACCGCTTGGGCTGCGCTCGTTTCCGGGAAGGAGGGAAGCGCCGCAGCGCCTTTATATAGTTGCAGAAGCGGGGCGCGGCTGCCCGGGAGGGAAGAGGGGAGTCGGGGCGGGGTGGGGGTTGTTTACCGCGGCCGGCACAACTCTGGCTCTCCCACCCAGATGACTTCCTAGGAGTCTGGGCGTTGCCTTGTAGAAAGAAGCCTCGCTAAGGGTGGACTCCATGTAGTACCCTAGTCAGGGGACCTGCACCTTTTGGAGTCTAGGTCAACTCAGATCTGTGGCAAGGACCTGATGGCCTGTCTCGCCCTAGGTGTGAATGACTGAGATGACATAACATGTCACCTCTTCGAGGGCAAACTAGCCCTTTCTCGAATCTCATCTGTATACTCCAAAAAGCTGTGTGTGTGTGCGCGCGCCCGCGTGTGTATTTGAGGGGGGAGGGGATGAAACAATCAGTTCTGTCAAGGAATGGTCATTAGCCTCAATTCAGTGCCCACAGGAATCCCCAGTTTGGGGTGTGGGGAAACAGGAAATGTTATTCAGTGCCAACAGCCCAATTGTAACAGCACAGCTGAGAGAACAGCGCTGCTGTTGAACAGCTCAATAGCGTTACAGCTCAGTTATAAAGCAGCACGGCAGCAAGGTGGCGCTCTCTAGCTAGCCAGCTCTGCTCTGGTCTGCTCGGGTCTGCTCTGTTCCTAGTCTTCCTGATTCTCTGGAAAAGGCAGCCTTGGGTGGAACCTGAAAGTTTCCAAGAAAAAAGCTGACTTACAGAGAGAGAAGTCCCCAACCCTCACCCAAACGGAGACTCTAAGTTTTCACAATTTAATTGGTCCAAAAGTCACTGTCCTGATTGGTCAGAATGGAGGGGCTCTAATTGGTTGGTGAAGATGTTGATGGGGTTATAGCTATGCAGCTCCAGCTGGATGGGGAAAGTCTTAGTCCTATTGGTTGAAAAACTATCCCAGGAACTTTTTTCTAAGGTTTGGCCCAGAAGAACGGAAGAATGAGAGGAACTGAATGCATACAGTTCAGTGTGGAAGGCAGGTAGTTCAGTGCAGGCCTTGAAGTGACGTTTTTTGTGAGGCCCCTGTGCAGAAATGGCTGCACTCAAGCTTTTATTTTAAACTTGAGTGCAGTTAGCCACTAGGAATCCTTCTTTGCAGAGGTATCTTCTTTCTCAGGGTTCCCAGTTCCAAACAAAAACCTTGATGTCACTATCTCTAGAAACTAAAAAAATTCAGCCCCAATACTCCCCTACAAGTTGATGGCTACACCACTATTTCTGTTGGGGGCGGGGAGGGGTGCTGTTTCCCCCTTTAAATGCTTGGGTATATAATTTAACCTAAATTTATAGTACTCTAGGGTCTGAAATAATTCTGCACTTATGAAACTTCTTCCCTCTTTTCTTGCAAATCTCAACATAAAACAGCAACAAAGGAGAGAAAAATCCTATTTTTTTACAATGGATAATATAGTGTGAATGGGTTTGTAGTTTTTTTTTTTTTTTTACTCTGAGCACTGGTTTGTAATGAAAAGGGTCAAGGAAGATTCAATAAGTGATAAAAATATTCTCCATAAAGTTTTTTAAAAGAAAGAGTTCAATCACTAAGATTTTAGAGTGTTTTACCATTTGTTAAATAAAGAAGCCAACATTTATTGAAAGCCACTCATTGATAAATTCAAGTGGTGTGATCAAATCTTGTAACCTCTCCACCATTTCTCACAGAACTGGAGAACCACTTACTAGCTTCTACAAAGAGGTCAGTGTGAGAAAGTCACGCATGAGAGGCTGCACTGAGTTGTTAAAATTAAAATCTGGGACACAAAGAAAAAAACATTTTGAATTTCGTGTTTTCTCCTGACATTTTGTATTCGTGCTTACCTGGAGTTAGCAAAGTGGGTTAAATATCAAATGAAGCCATTTCCTAAATCAATACATATAAGGCTCAGACAAAATTGCTCTTCATACATCAGTCAATCAGTACATTTACTGTCCAGGGTTGAGGCAAAGTAACTACTCTGTCAAACAACATTGGAGTGTTCCACTTGAGGCTTTAAAATATAAATGGGCAGCCCTGGCTGGGTGGCACCATTGGTTGGAGTGTCATCCCATGCACAAAAAGTTGTGGGTTCAATCCTGATCAGGGCCATGCGCAGGTTGCAGTTTCCATCCCCATTCAAGGTGTGTGCGTGAGACAACCAGTCAATGTGTTTCTCTCCCTCCCCCCACCCCCTTTCCTCTTCATCTAAAAAAATCAATGAATGTATCCTCAGGAGAGGATTAAAAAGTAAAAATAAATAAATGGCCACAATCAAAGTCAGAGATACTTAAACATTCGTCATGGCACAGCAGTCTGGTACAGCCTTTGGTGTATCTACTAAGCTTGAGAACCTGCGTACCCTAGCTAGAATCCAAGAATTTCACCCCTGGGGAGATTTTCCCCAACAAAAATGTCTGTGAGCATGTGCACCTGGTGACAGGTACAAGAATAACAGCATGATTTGCATTAGACCCCCATTAGAAACCACATAAACGCCCATCAGCAGAACACATAAGTAAATACAACATAAGAATATAAGAACAATGAACAAACTCCAGCAATACCTAGCAACATGGCTGAATCTCACAAATACACTGTTTGATGAAAGAGCACAGACACAAAAGAGCTGTGTGGTTCTGGTTATAGAAAGTTCAAAAACAGGCAGAACCTCTGTATGGTGTTTGAGGTCAGGGGGATTGTATTGGCTCTGTTTCCTGATTTTCTGTATTCTCGATGTTGGAGAGGCTGCTTCTTCCAGCACTAATTCCCGGAGGTAGCAAACGACTCCCTGACGGCCTGGCGAGTGCACCTTTGACGTAAATTCAGTGACCACACTCTCCAACATCTCCTTTAGCAAGCTCTTCCACGCCAAGCCAATATCCCGCATTCTAAACCACACCAGTGCCAGGCACCAAACCAGAGACTACTTGTATAGCACAGCCCACCAAAATTACTTAAGCTATCTAGTCGAAACTTAGTGTACCTCCCCTGCTTTGCCCGTTCCTTCCTGCAAGAATTCCTGTAAAACTACTGGGCCATGTTCTCCCTTCTCCCCCTTTGCCAGCTGGTGCTTCCCGGGTCCCATGTGCTGTGGTGTCAAATGCCTTCTATTTTTAAGCATCTGTGAATTGAAATTCTTCCTTTGTGACAATCCTTTCTACGTCAGATGTCTTACTCTACCTGATTAGAACTAATTCCAGGTGCCATTTTTAACACAAGAGTTGTGAGTGGGAGCAGCAGTGGGAGCAACTTCTGGGGTACTGATAACCTGCCATTTCTTGACATGCATAATTACACAAGGATCTTAATTTTGTGATAATGCATTGAGTTGTACACATGATTTCTGTAATTTTTAAATAGTAGCAACAAAAACTGTTAAATGTTAGTGATTATTTTATTTCCTGTCTCTCCTCCTTCCTCCGTCCACACACACCCAACAAGATTAATAAGCTTGAAGCTAGTTGGGGCTTTCTGTATTCTCTGGCAAGCCGAGCACCCTTATTGTGCTCAGTGGCTTGTGCACAAATACTTTCCCATCAACTCTGATGTCAATCACTGGTTCAAGGTGCAGAATAAAGACGCAGTGTTGATTTATCTGAGACCCACAGCTAGATTTATAAAACCCACGGTAATGAGAAAATCCCAAGCAGGAGCCAGCAGGTGTTTGAGAAGAATCGTCTGTGTCGTTGGTCCCTAGGTTAATTGTGTTGTGGTTAGAGAACATGATCGCTATACTGTTTCAGTGTTCAGAAATGCTTTGACACTTGATTAATGGCCCCAAATATAGTCACATTTTGTAAATGTTTTGTGTGCACCAGAAGAAAAGATGTCGTAAATCTGATAAGGGCAACATTCTTTCTATATGCGGCCACTATGGTAAGTGCACTAATAATTTTATTCAGCTCTATACTTAGATTTAATATACATATTTAGTAAGGTAATGACTAAATATCAGTTTTTCTATTCGCTACCAACAAACAGAAAATGAAATTTAAAAAACGATACCACTTAAAATAGGATTAAAAAATCAAGTCGTGGAAATATAGAAGCTCGGCACAATTAATACCCCTCTTTTATTACAAACTCTTTTATTAAAAAAGCACAAGCATGTAATTCCATGACATAACAATATCACACTCAAACACCATATGTCATTTTATTTGAAATATTCAAATTGCTATCCATCTGGTGTGAGACATTCATGTACCCTACCAACTGCACTCAAACATGCCTTACTTCTGCTGGACCCTGTATATATAAAAACATATTCAAAATTCCTATACAGAAAAAACATTACACATTAGTAAGTGCAATTCTTTTAAAAACTAACTGAATGAAAGCATATATCATGTTCATTGAATAGAACTCAATATTGTAAAGATAACTTATTCTGTATGTGATTTTTTAATGGTAAATTTGTTTATTTTTTTATATTGTTTCAATTACACTTTATATAATATAATATTAGTTTTAGGTGTGCAACAGGGTTAGACATTTATGTACCTTATGTATTGATTGTCCCAATAAGTCTAGTACCCATCTGACAGTTACTCACAGTTATTACAATATTACTGACTTATCCCGTATCTGTACTTTACATCCCCATGAATATTTTGTAACTAATAATTTGTACTTAATCCCACCTCTTTTTACCCATCTCTTCAAGCCCCTTCCCGTCTGGCAACTATCCCTTGCTTCCACATCTTGGCTATTGTAAATAATGTGTCAATTAACATAGGGGTGTATATGTCTTTTGAATTAGTGTTTTGGGTCACTTCAGATAAATACTTAGAAATGGAATTGCTCAATCATAGAGTAGTTCTATTTTTCATTTCTTGAGGAACTTCCATACTGTTTTCTATAGTGACTGCACCAATTTACAATCACACCAACAGGGAACAAAGGTTCCCTTTTCTCCACATTCTCACCAGCACTTGTTTGTTGATTTATTGATGATAGCCATTCTGACAGGTGTGAGATGGTATCTCATGAGCTTTTAATTTGCATTTCTCTGATGATTAGTGTGGTTGACATCTTTTCATATGTCTCTTGGCCATTTGTTCATCTTCTTTGGAGAAATGTCTATTCAGGACCTTTACCCATTTTTTTAAAATACTTTATTGTTCTTTAATTACAGTTGTCTGCATTTTCTCCCCTCCCCCCCATCCCATCCAAACCCACTTCCCTCCCTTGCTTCCACCCTCCCCTGCTTCAACCCTCCCCCTTAGTTTTCTCTATGTGTCCTTTATAGGAGTCCCTTAAAACCCTCCTCCCCACAGTCCCCTCTCTCCTTCCCTCTGGCTATTGTTAGATTGTTCTTAATTTCAATGTCTCTGGTTATATTTTGCTTGCTTTTTTTCTTTTGTTGATTATGTTCCAGTTAAAGGTGAGATCATATGGTATTTGTCCCTCACTACCTGGCTTACTTTGCTTAGCATAATGCTCTCCGGTTCCATCCATGCGGTCACAAAGGGTATAAGCTCCTTCTCTCTCTCTGCTGCGTAGAATTCCATTGTGTAAATGTACCATAGTTTCTTGATCCACTCTTTTGCTGATGGGCAGTTAGGTTGCTTCCAGCACTTGCTATTGTAAATTGTGCTGCTATGAACTTTGGGGTGCATAGGTTCTTTTGGATTGGAGTTTCCAGGCTCTTAGGGTATAATCCCAGCAGTGGAATTGCTGCCTTTACCCATTTTTAAATTGGATTCTTTTGGGGGGGGGTTGGTATTAAGTTGTGGGAGTCCTTATATATTTGGATATTAATCTCTTATTAGATATATCGTTGGTGATTTATGTCCTCCCATTTAGTAGGGTGTCTTTTTGTTTTGGCAATGGTTTCCTTGTTGTACAAAAACTCTTTAGTTCAATGTAAATAGTTTCCTTTGTTTATTTTTTTGTTTGTTTCCCTTGCCTCAAGAAACATATTCCCTCTCTCTCTCTCTCTCTATGCATATATACATATATCTTTGATTTAGTTTTTTGGGGGAGTGCTGGCTCTTGTAATGCTTAGTTGTCTTTAACTTCATTCAAAACATTTTTGTTGGATTGTATTGTGACAGCTATCACATCAGTGTGCATTTTTAAAAAAAACCTACCAAATTGATGAATTTTTATGTAGCCATTTTAATATTGAAGATAGACGAAATGCAACATTTTCAGTGTATTATGTTTTATCATTTCAAGAAAGGTAAAAACCCAACTGAAATGCAAAAATAAAATTTGTGCAGTGTACGGAGAAGGTGCTGTGACTGACTGAATGCATGAAAAATGGTTTGTGAAGTTTCTTGGTACTATTGACATTTTGGCCAAATAATTCTTGGCTGTGGGGCTGTCTTATGCACTAGAAGATGTTTAACAGCACCGCCGGTCTCCACCCACTAGAAGCCAATAGTGGGAGATAGCCAGCATACTCAAAATACCCAAATCAATAGAGTTATTAGTGAAAATAAAAAAGTCTGTCTTTAATTTTACAAAACAAACCAATTGGACTTTTTGACCAATCCAATACAATAACCAAGATGAGGAAGTCACTTAAGTTCCAAAGACAGAAAGTCTGATAAAGAATATGTGGTCCATATATGCAATGGAATATTACTCAGCCATAAAAAGTAATGAAAGCTTACTATTTGCAACAACATGGATAGACCTAAAGGGTATTATGCTAAGTGGAATAAGTCAGACAGATAAAGACAAATACCACATGTGGAATCTAAAAAACAAAATAAACAAAAAAATCAAACCAGAAATGAACTCATAGATACAGAGGACAAACTGATGGCTGCCAGGTGGGAGGGGGTTTAGGGGGATGGGTGAAAAAGTTGAAAAGATTAAGAAGTACAAATTATCAGTTATAAAAATGTTCATGGGGATATAAAGTATAGTCAATAATATTGTAATAACTACATATGGTATTAGGTATACTAGACTTAACAGTGGGATAACTATATAATTTACATAACTGTTCATTAGTGACACTAATATAATATTGAATGTCAACTGCAATTGAAAGCTAAAATAACTTTAAAAATAAGAATATTAAAGAATAAGAAGACAATAGATAAGATCATTGAAACTAAGACCTAATTTTTATAAATGATAAACAAAATTGGCAATTTTCAAACAGACTCACCAAGCAAATGACTCATGTAAAATGAAAGAGGACCTTACAACGGATACCACAGAAATACAAAAGATCATGAGCAACTACTGTGAACAATTCCATGACAACAACTTTGAGAACCTCAGAGAAATGGATAAATTCCTAGAAACATACAACTTATCAAGACTTAATCATGAAGAAATAGAAAATCTGAAGACATCTGTTATTAAAAAAGAGCCCAGGAATAAACCCATACACATAGGGTCAATTAATTTATGAGAAAGGAACCTCGAATATAAGATGAGGGAAAGACAGTCTTTGCAATAAATGGCGTTGGGATAATAAGACATCCACATGCAAAAGAATTAAACTGGAACACTATCCTACACCATGCACACAAAAAATCAACTCAGAATGGATTGAAACCTTGAACATTAAGGCCTGAAACCATAAATCCACTAAACAAAAAAAAAAATAGGAAGTAAGCTCTTTGATGTCAATCTTGGTGACAATTTTTTTGGATTTGACACCAACAGCAAAGGCAACAAAGCAAAAATAAACAAGTAGGACTACACCAAACTAAAAAGCTTCTGCTCAGCAAAAGAGCTCAACAAATGAAAAGTCAATGTATGTAATGGAAGTAAATATTTGCTAATTATATATCTGGTAAGGCTTAATGTCTAAAATATATTTTAGAAAACATACAATACAGTAGCAGAAAGCAATCCAAGATTAGCCAAACATATGCATAAGACAACGGTGTAGTGAGGACCAGAGGGAGGGGAGGGCAGGAGCTGGGTGTAGGTGGGCAAAAGGGGGGGGATGGTGGACACCTGTAATAGTGCCAACAAGAAAAATTCATAAAATCAGCGGATAATCTGAATAGATATTATCTCTTTGAAGACATACAGATGGCCAACACACATATAAAAAGGAACTCAACATCACTAATCAGGAAAGTACAAATCAAAACCATGATGAGCTATCACCTCACAGCTGTTAGAATCATCATCAGAGAGACGATAACAAGTGTTGGAGA
>PVJI01032149.1:0-12461 GCA_004026765.1 Micronycteris hirsuta
AGTACGAATTACATGTCATATAATGGAAGGAAACATTTCAATTCTTCATGGTATTCTATCAGTGACGGAACCTAGAACCCCAGGTACTCGGCCATTTGCACAAATTGAACATTTTGATCAGTTCCAGTTGCTTTTCTTAGATTGCTTTTGGATGATTTGCAGGTAGTATCTCCTTAAATGCTCAGAATTGCAGGCAAATCCTGTGCCTTTTCAGTGCCGGTTACGCCCTACAGAACGCAGAACGCACTGACTCCTCACCACTTTCCATGGCACCCTTGAAGTATCTGTAGACAACTTACTTACACGTCTTACGTTTGACTACTTTTCTTCAGGCCAAATAGAGGCCACCTTGCAGTGAAGAAAAGAGAAGGGTCCAGTGACAACTGGAGCAAGTCACTCACCCTGTCTGGGCTCCGATGTGTTTGTTAGCAAAAGAATAGTCCTGCCATAGCTACCTCATAATGTGATGCGATTAAGTGGGGTGATGGACTTAAAAATACGTTGTTCTTTTTGAAGAAAAACGTACGCCATTACTTAAATGATCTACTCCAGGTTCTTTAACCTTTCCTGATGGCTCTGAGAACTGAACTCACTGCTCTGGATGTGGTCCAGCCGGTTCAGAATGGAGTGAGACTATTATCCCCCACCACCTGGATACCACACTTAGGACATCCTGTATCTGTATTTTTCTGGAAAAATGGCAAGAACTTTAGGAAGTTGCAATCACCTCTTTACACAGCAGGTAGAATGGGTTACTCTCAGAGGTGAACCTGCTAAAAACATCTATCAATTCACACAATAGCTGAATGCTAAGTATAAACCAACGCTGGTGGATAGAGGACAGAATGGGTAGAAGGCATAGGCCTGCCCTCAGGAATTTATGAAACAGTTGAGAGATCAGAGAAAACACATAAAACAACCAGGCAGCAATAGAAGACACCACCTAAGGGAGGATAAATCATCGAAGGCCCAGCAGGGTTTCAGAGACCAAGGACCTGTGCATGGACTTGAGAAGGTCAGGCAAGGCTGCAGAGAGAAGGTGACCTGGCACAAGCCTGGAGGGGGTGAATCAAGCTGCAAGACAAAGAGAAATGAGACTGGCGCATATGAGCACAAGGGACTAAGCACCTTCAATCAGAGCAAACCAGTGCGAGGAGAGTTTATGTAAGATCTTTATATAAGCACACAGTTGTGGGAAGTTAATGTTTGGAAGATATAGCTAATATTTAGGAAGGAAACCTGCCCTCTCCCCAAACATCTCTTAGAGATGCTTTCAGAGACCCACCTTTTCTTATTCATCATTCATTTACCCAACATAATTGGATGGTCCCCCCAGGGGGTAGGAGCTGGGGATGTGAGTATAAGTGTAGCACCAAGTCTCCCTTTGAGGGCTCTCGGTGCAGCTAGGAAGAAAACCACACACTCCGACTTTATCATCACGTGCTCTGGGCCTCACCGGAGGGAGGTTTGGAGCGATCTGAGGGCGCTGAGAGGGGTTCGCGGAGTAGTTGGCGGGGACACTGCTGAGCATGAGTAAAGTGTTCCCCAGATGGTGAGGGAGAGGGGCAAGGCAGACGAAGAAAGTGATTATGTCCGCAGAGCTGCCAAGCACACGGTAGGCTGGGGCCGTGGCAGGCACATCACTGTCTTCAGAGCAGCTTTCCCAGGCAGAGGGTGAGTGTCAGTTACCTGAGGCGTTTTTCCACATACACCTGGGGGGCTGGGAAGGGTGGATGCAGGATCTGTCCTTGGAAGGTTTTCACTAGGTAGGCCCTGGACATGTGAATTTGAAAAAACTATATTCTTCTGATGCGAGGCCTCAGTTGAAAAGCAAGGGATGGGGCTGAGGGCCTCAGAAGGGCAGAGGGATGAAATGGAGATATAGCCTGGCTCAGCCTGTGTGGTGGTTTAAAAATATGCCCACAATTCTTCGACGGTCCTTCCTGCAAGAGGTGGAGCTTCATTTCTGTCCCCGGAGGGTGGGCCAGGCTCAGTGACTTGTTTCTGACTGAGGAACAGGCATGTGATGGTGTGTGATCTTGGAGACAGGGCCGTATAAAGGCCCTGTGGTTCCTCTTTGCTTGCTCTTTGGGACCGCTCACTCCGGAGGAAGCCAGATGGACGTCATAAAGACACTCAAGCAGCCCTAAGGAGTGACCCACGGGACAAGATATGGAGGCCCCCAGCCAACAGCTGTGGGAATGATGTTAAAAACAGGTCTTCCAGCTCCCTTGCACCGTGAGCCAGAAACACCCTATATTAATCATGCCATTTCTTTTCTGTATTTTCTACTGTTTTGACATCTGGGGCCTTGTGGACACAGGAGACACTGTCCCTTCCAGGGCAAGTTAATTCCCAGGGATAGCAAATGTCTTAGCTCAGGCAGCTATAACAGAACACCACAGACTGGGTGGCTTGTAAGCAACAGAAATTTATTTCTCACAGTTCTGTAGGCTGGGAAGTCCAAGATTAAGGTGTTAGTAGATTTGGTGTCTGGCTAGGGCCTGCTTCCCGGTGCTTCCCCGTGTGGCTCTGCATGGCCTGCTGTGCCCCTTCCTCTTGAGAACCGCGAGTAACAAACTGTCTTTTCAGTGGCAGTTGTCTTGAGAATACCTGAATAAAAACAACACCTACATTCCAAAACGCATCCAGCTAAACTTGTCTTGAATTCCTGACCCACGGAAATTGTGAGATACTAAATGTCGTTTAAAGCACTAAATTTTGTGGTAATTCGTTGTCAGCAATAGATAACTAACATAGCCTGGGAAGGCCTGTGGATTTAGAAATGAGGAAAACACCATTGTTTTTTAAGGAGAGCGACATGCTTGTTTTTTTATTAAAAAAGAACTGATTGCAGCAGTTGGAAATGGTAGGAGAGGAACTGACCACAGGACAGAGAGACCAATGTATTGGGCCTTCCTCTGTTCTGGTCAATAAGACACGTGAGACCATTTCCTCTTGTTACAACATCGGAGACCCTGCAGTCTTAGATTATGCCTTTGCAAGAATGCACCAAGAGAAAAAAAAATGTAGAGAGGGGCTGACTCCTCTCATTTGTTATTTTCCAAAGCGTTCTGTTTCTTTGGCAAGGTTTGTTTTCCTTTGGGCGGCCATCCTAAGAAAGACCTAGACTTGACGAGCATCCCCTTTCTCACCTTATTTTCTCCACCTGTTTGAAGAGTCTAAAACACCTTGTGATCTTTTCCTTCCTTGTGGTTTTTCCTCATTTATTTACTTTAGTGACATCGGAAGACCCAAGTGTTAAAAGCTGGGGGACATTCAGATGTGTAAATGGTGAGAGATTAGGAAAATACAACCTGGCAGGAGAAGCATGGAGCTGGGGTTTCTTGTGGCTGGAAGGAGAAGGCTTGGTGTTGACTTAGGAGCCTTCACATGTCCCCTGAGATTCGCTCTTCTGTGGAGGACAGGTGTTTTCTCCACAGGAGAAAGAACTGGGTGTGCAGGACGGAGCTTAGAAACAGGCATGGTTTTGTGATTGTTAAGGAGTCACCTATGCAAAATAGAACTACTCAGCAATTACAGTCTTTCCCCATATTCATATCATGCTCTTCTGATTGTTTAATGCAAGCATACTTTTAATGATTTCTTAAAACTGGCATTGTTGTACCTAAGAAAAAAAGTCCGAGAATACTCTTTTTAAATAATAATAATAAGCCATCAATCTGTGTTGTAAGCACTCTGTAAGTAGGCAGGGAGAAATATGCTTTTAGAATTACTTAGATTTAAAAGTGATACAATGCTATTTCTTGGAATTGAAGCAAGACATAAATGTGTGGGTTAGTGATTCCGGAGGCTGGCGAACTTGGCTCTCAGACAGAGTTCCAAGACCCTGAGGGGGACCCGGATCTATGAGGACTATGAGGAAGGCATTTAGCGGGTTTTCTTATCCCTACAAAAGGCTCCAGTATTTTCCCAGACGTATTTGTGGGGCATGGGGGTGTAACATGGCAGCTTCCGACAAAACAACAAAAGGACGTTTCATTTACCTCTGGAGAATTTGCTTAATTCTTGACAAGTAGTAACACTGCTGGAGGGTATTTTCCAGTGCGACAGAGAGCAGGGGAGATGGGTCCGAATGCACTAAACCAGCGAGCCCCTTGCTCCCAGCGGTTTGGGGTGGATGGTACAGCAGGAGCGTTTGTGAATGGACTCGGGTTCTTAGCTCCACCTAACCTCCCGCCGTCCCAACGCGTCCTTGCTTGTTCAAGTCTGCGGACAAAACATCCTGCCCAGCGCCAGCTGACTCTCAGCCAGGGCCGGAATACCCGAGTGCAGCAGAGGAAGCAAGTCCTCCGCCATGGCATGCAGCGGCAGCCCCCTCCTCTAGGTGGCAGCACACTCCGCATAAAGCAGGGCAGAGTCCTCGCCAAAGAAGTGCCCATTCCCAGGAGGACGGCTCTGCAGAGGTAAGGCCAGGTCACTACCCTGCCTTGTCTGCTCAAGGCGGGTCGCTGCTCCGTCTTCCTGCCATGTCACTGCTCGCCCCACCCCACCCCTGGGAGGCTTGACACGCACAAAATACATACACACTCATATATAACAAACTCACACATGCACCTAACATGCACAAACACACGTGCATTCACATACACCTGCTCACACGCTTATGCACATTCACATACAAACACACTCACTGTTGTGATCTGAATACTTGTGTATGCCCCTGAATTCACATGTGAAATCCTCGCCCCCCAAAGTGATGGTATTAGAAGGTGGGGTTCTGGGAGAAGATTAGGGTTAGTGGAGTCATCAGGGTGGGGCCTCCATGATGGGATTAGCGTTCCCATGACAGAGACCCAACAGAGACCCCTGCACCTTCCTGCAGGTGGGGACACAATGAAAGCCAGAAGGTGCAATCGGGAGGGGCCCTCCCCTGCCCAGGCTGGCACCGTGGTTGTGCCCTCTGGCCTCCTGAGCTGGGGAAATGATTTCTGTTGTTTGTACGCCATTCAGTCTGTGGTAGCTTGCTGTAGCACCTGTGCAGACCAGGGCACTCGACGACTTATACTCACACACATGCGTGCACACTCACAATACACGAGCACCCATGCATATACGCTCATAGGCGCACACACTCACCAACACACACTTTCTCACATGAGCATGTGCACACACACACGGCACCTCCCTTCAGCTGCCCTGCCAGCTCTGAAGGTCAGTGGAATGGCAACTCTGGGCTGCCCTGCCCTTGGGTCAGTCTTAACTGTTTGCTAACATCCCTTTAATGACTCCTCAGCACATTAAATGACAGGAGAGTGTATTTTGCTTCCCTGCGTAATCCCCAGACCAGAGGGCTCCAGCTTGTCAGAGTGACATGGGGGTGCTGACGTGAGCTGCCTGCCCTGCGCCCACATGCCAGGTCTATATAAGGGGCTGTGTCCCTCAGGCACACTGTCCCAACTTCCCCCTGTCAAGCTCTTGACGTTCGCGGGGGGGGAGGGGAGGGGGGGGCGCCCTCTCTGGTGACTCACCCTGTGTCCACAGAGAGTGACTAGGGATGCCAGAAATGCCAACAACTCAATCAGGGCGTTTGGCACCACTCTTTGAACTTGCAAATGCTCTAAGCACGTGGCCATGGGCATATGACACAGAAGCCTCCCTACGCTAATCCTTACAGGGGCTTCTTGGATGACTGCTGGCCCTGCGAGAAAGTGATCCCTCAGTGCAGGCGATGAGCGAGCCCTGGGGACAGGCGATGCATGTAAATCCCTCATGAATCTGGGCACTACTGGGGCGGATTGGAGAGTAAGGGGCTGGCACCGGAAGAAAGGTCTCGGGTCTGGCCCAGCAGTGCCACCTTTGTGTAGAGCGGTGAAACATTTTGGGACTTACTGTCCTCATTTGGAAAACGATGATTATAGAATTTACTGTCGCAACTTCAAAAGTGTCATAATAAATGATAAAATGAAAGAAATAAGTCTTGTGGGCTGCCCTGGGGTCCTGAGGATCCCCCTGAGCCAGCTGGAAGCTCTCTTTGGAGCAGTCCTATTTTGGGGTCTGCTCGGCTCCAATTTCTCAGAGGTTCAGCATTCCTTCAGGAGGACTGAGGACTCTGCCTCTTTCCTAGGGGTGAGCTGCCTGGAGATCTGGGAGCTGACCCAGGGCTCTGATCCAGTTGCGACACTGCCTCAGAGCACCAAGCAGCTTATGCTCCAAGAGTGCGGTCAGCAATCCAGCCGAGGCTTTCTATGCCCCTTAAGGCAAAGACAGCCTCTTGGAGACCCCTGTGGTGCCGCTGATGGCACCTTCACCGTCAGGGAAAGTTGAGCCCGCGTGATCCCAGCTCCCTCCCAACTTGAGGCGTTGGGAATAAAGTTCCTACCGTCCTCTGTGAACACCCAGCCGTACTGTAACCTCACCAACATCTGTAAAAAAGGGCTGTCCTTTTAATCTTCAACCTTCCACCCTTTCCCTTGGATGGCTTTTCTACACTTTCCACCTAGTGTTTCCATGCTTTCATCTTGACCTGGGCATCTTCACTGTAGGTGCCACTTCCAGGATATGCTTGCAAAATACTTGTTACAGCGATCATTGTAGTAGAGAGAGATCAACCTCCAAACCATGTAACGAGGGCAGTAAGTCCATTGACCAACACAAATGTAATGTGTCAGTAATTAATGCAGTTTCCTCTTCAAAGCTGGCTGTTTGTATGGAAAGAATGAAAGGACCTGATCATGAATCGAGAAGTACTGACCGTAAAGCTATTGTTCCGGGACCTGAAATTGGGGTCTCTGAGCACAGACTGCTGAGTCTGGAACCTTGGCTCCATCACCTACCAGCTTTGTGGCAACAGGCAAGTGAGTTAACCATCCGGGCCTCAGTTTGATCACCTGTGGAAATGGAAATACTAGCGAACTTGTCTTACAAGTTGGTACTGTGAGGTAATCCATGTAAAGTTTCTTACCATGTTACCTGGCACATAGAAGCACTTGAAAAGTGTTGGCTACTTATTAATAATCACACTCATCAACAGAAATAAAGGCATCCAATAGGACAAAGTAATAGCAAAACCCAAGAGCAGTTTACAATGGATTCTTTCGCTTTTCAGTTCTAGTTTCTGAATTTCTCAGAAAAAGTTATCTAACTTTGTCCAACTTCAGTCATTTCAGCCTTTAAAATGGGGTGACAGTGACACTCCCTTACGAGGTGCCGTGAGGTTCCAGTGAGCGAAAAGATGTGCAAATGTTACTCTAAACGTTATAATGAAATTCAAAGTCTTTTATATTCCCGAGAAATAGAATGAATGAGACCATGTATGCTGAAGTCCTTCCAAGTTTGTTAAGTTTTATACCATGTAAGTCACCTCGATAATTATTAAGTGGAGAAACTGAGTGAAGATCATGAGTGACTTCAGAGTTAGGTCTTGAAAAGGAACAGAACATGGCTGAGAACCTGGGACTTAAGACTTGAATTCCAGCGACTCGTTCTTCTCAACTAAGTGTCATGGTGCGTAGTTGTGCCTCTTTTGCACGGAGTTACTGTGGGTCAGCATCCTCTGATCTAGCTCGGTGAGCGTGCAAGAGCCTAAACACCAGAGCAAGCCCTGTGTCCTGGGGGACAGGCCCCATGTTCCTCCCACCCTGTGGTTCCCGTCCTGTAGTTTAAAGTGAGATGTGGAGGAAATGCAAGCTGCCCAGTACATGGTGGCGTCTAATCTCATAGTGATGGTATGCTTGGCAGGTCCCCAGGTAGCTTTTAATCAAAGTTGGAGGGAGCACTATGTGAACTTTTCCTGCTAAATTGTGCGGAAAGAATTGTTTTCTAAAATAACGTGGGAACAGTGTTCAGGGATGCAAAACTTTTGGTGGAGGGCACCATTAAAAAGATGGGAGGAAATAATTCACAGAGGACATGCTTAATACTTCTAGATACCACAAGGTATTGGGGCTACCCTCCGAGAAGGAACAGGAGTGGATAGGTTGGCTTGAAATGCAAGAGTTCCAGGGTGCAGTGCAGTGGGCAGTGGGTTGGCCAGCTCCTCCCCAGCCAGGGACCTGTTTCCCCACTCACCCTGGCAGTGATGGGGCAGGGAAGCCTAACGTGCTTCCCTGAAATGTATGGTCCCAGTGCATTCATAAGAAAGAAGACACCAACTCTGGCTCCCAAAGATCAGATGTTAGTCTCCTCTCCCAAAAGAAGACAAATGGTTTAGTTCAGTGGTTTGCAAAGTGTGGTTCCTGGGCCAGTAGCAACAGCATCAATTAAAACCACTTTCTGGATGCAAATTCTAGGGCCACAGGCCAAAACTTTACAGATTAACAACTCTGAGCCAGCAATCCGCGTTTAACTAGCCCTCCAGGCAGTTGGGATGCCTGCTCAAGTGTGAGAACCCCTGATTTATTTAAACATCAGCCTGAAGACATAAATATCAATTCAAAAACTATAAGGGGTTAAAAAGAAACTTGTCTTTTATTCAGCTATACTACTTCTAGAAATTTATTTTCATTTCTTGGAATTTATTCCATGGACATGGTCATATATACTTGTAAGAGCCCAGAGCAGTGGGCATGAGCTCTGTAAACAACAGAATTATTGGAAAGGTCTGTCCAGCAGAGCGATGGTGAGATCAGTGATGGTGCATGCGTGCGACGAAAGTCTGAGCCTCCTCGTAACGAGGTAGCTTTATGTACACTGCTCTGTAAAAATGCTTAAGATCTGTTGTTAGAAAAAGACAAGTTGTACAAAAGCCCACAGAATGCGATCCCATTTGTATTTGTAAAAGGAGGTAATAGGAGTTCACGTACAAAGACATTCGTTTGTGTCTGGAAAAGGCACAACATGAGCAGGAATTAATTGAATAATTTAAAAATTGCCCAATGAAAAGAGATGAAAGCCAAAAAATTTTGCAGAGAGAGCCCACAAAGTCTCTCGGGTGCCGCCCTTTCTCTCGCCACCCGCATCCTCTGAACAGCTATTCCTATCATTCCCATCAGACTAACACATCATCAGCTCATTTCCTCATGTCTGTCTTCCATGGTAACCGAGATATAAGGTTTCATGATGCTTGACGATATTAAGCAGCCTCATAACATTTATTTCCAGACTAAATAGTTTAATCTTGCTGTCTAATTTCTCCTCAGAAAACCTTAGTCATTGCTAAGGTTCTCCAGAGATGTGCCAATTTGGAGATGTCAGGCGAAGGAAGGCATAATTAATTTCCCCAGATAGGTTGATTTTATTAGGGTAGTTATGAATCAATGGCTAATCATGACAGCAATGCTCTTTGTAATCATTGGCTGAGGGTGATATTTAATTGATGGATGAAAGAGAAGTAAATTTTAAAATGTGATACAAACAAAGGAGTGTGAGAAATTATGAAGACCGAGAGAGAGACGCGGAGGTGAAGGTTTCAATGATCAGCCCTCGATCCTGAAACTTGCTGAAACAGTGTTCTCACACAAAGCACCTGTGTGCAGCGACACGCCCCAGGCCTCCTGGCTTGGGGGCCTGGGGACCAACGCCCTCTGAGATGGGGCCCCCATGCTGATAAGATAGGAAGACCATCTGTTAATTTCTAATTGTTGGGACTTCAACCCATGCGGAGGATGGCTGTCTCCACAAAGGAACCCCGATTGTCCAACTTTCTGGATCCTGCCAGAAGACCTAGAGAAGACAGAAACTATCAAGACCACAGTCGAAACCACTCTCTCTGCTGTGGCTGGGAACTGTGGGCAAGGACACGTGTGTGTGCGCATCTACGTCTCACGAGCATGTGAGAGAGAGAAAAGGAACGGCACTCAGCGATGAGCACACGTGGGGGAAGGCATTCCAAGTCTGTCAGTGATTGTTTTATTTTTTACCATTCTCTCTTAAATTTTCCCATCAGAAGGATACATTGATTTATTTCATTTGGAAAAAAATGTGGAGATAGAAGTTAGTTTCCCTGGAAATAACCAAACCCAGGACAGTTTTCCTTTGGATTCTGACTGTGCAGCAGGGAGCTTGGCAGATGTTCCAACTTAAAAAGCTTCTGAATGGGGTTCTTTAACTTGAAACTTGGCAAAATAAGAATGAAAGAATTGTGAAGCACCAAAGTACTGTTTTGGGTGAACTGCATCATGGCGTAATGATGGCTCGTTACCTGCTTCATGCCCACGGAGTGTGTGTAATCCAGGGGCAGGCCTCACTGCCCTGGGGGTTGGTAATGTTTTCTAGCCCCTGGTGGCTGAGGCCAAGTGCTATCTTAGTGCTGGCCTGTTCTCCTCTCACTCTGCAGCATCCTTTCTTGGTTTCTACAATTAGTTTCTGAATTAGTTATTGGTTGCTGCAACATAATTTACTCCCAAATCAGCAGCTTACACCACAGGTATTATCTCACATTCAGTGGCTTAGCCAGGTGATTGTGGCTCAGGGTTTCCGTGGAGGTTGCAGGCAACGTGGAGGCTGTCTGAAAACTTCAAGGGGCTCGCTCCCATGGCCGTTGGCAGGCGGACCCCATTCCTGGCCATGTGGGCCTTTTTATAGGGCTACTTGAATGTTCTCAGACACGGCTTCCCCACAGCGAGCAATCCAAACAAGGGAGGAAGGAGAAAGCCACAGGTTTTCGTGTCTGAGTCTTAGAAGTCACACATTGTTGCGTCCATCATATCTTGTTTGTTAGAAGTGAGCCTTTCCCTCAGGCTTCCCTGGGAGAGAGGGGCATTGAAGAGTTTGTGTACACAGCCTGAAACCACTACATTCTTTGTGGGATGTCACATTCACTCCATCGAGTACTTGTTTGTGCATCTACCTGTCCATCTCTCCCTTTATTCGATGTGTTTTTCACGATTGCCTGCTAGGCATGACAACTGTGGCAGGTGCTACATGAATGATAGGTGAGGCAGACACGGAAGTCATTTATCCCATCTCCACCCTCCACAAGCCTATGTATAGTTGTCATTAAAATATAAAAAAAATATTTTAATGCCTGCAGGATTGTTTCTTACAGGAGTGGAGATAGTGGGGACATTTACTTAATTTAGGAGCCAGGTAGGTATTCTTTTTTTAGAAGAAAGCAAGCCCCCGAGAGCTTATCAAGTGCAAGCTCTACAGAAAGACTACAGATCCGCAGGTAGTTAACTGCTCCGCCTAAGAAGTGAGCAGGATGGGCAGCTAGACTCTGCTGAGGAGGGACACCAAGGTGAAGTGCCCAAGGGCATTTAATAACAAGGGATTCCAATGCCCTGCTTAAGTGATGTGTGTTGCTGTGATGTGACCTCTTCCTCAGCTCAAACTTTTCAGCTCCTCAAACCAGTGCCGTGTGAGAGGTTCTTTGATTCTTTGAGCTGTTCATCACAATTGGGATTCCAGTCCAGGCTGGTGCTTACGAATTTTTGGTGATGCTGCCTGCTCTGGCGTAATATATGGTATAAAAATACAGAGCAGTTAGAGCATCAAGCTTGTTAGGGTTTTGTGAGGCAGTTGGGACAGACCCACAGTGACACAGGGACTTGAGGCAGTGTTGGTGAGGTGGGGAGCGGGTCTGGTCATGGGCCCAGAGGAAAGAAGTGACTCTAGATGGACTACTTGATAGAAAGGAAGGGGCACAATTATGGATGGCACCTTCAGAGAAAGTGGAATAACTGGGAATAATAAAGTTAATCACCTTGAGGAATAGGAGATTTGATCAGAGAGGCAAGTTTTAATTTATGATATCAGAGATGTGACATTCTAGTCTTAAGTGTGGCCGTGAGATAAATAGGTGAAGACTGGTAGAGTGAGGTGATTAGAGATGAGATGTTCCAATGACTGCATTGTTGGATGGCACGTTTGTGAGGGAGCTGAAGTCACCCGAAAGCCCCGCAGCATCTGAGATGAAGACCAAATCCAGCCCAGCTCAGTGAAGACCAGCTGTCCAGTGCTTCAGTGAATGAGGTGAGTAAATGGGTGGCAGGTAAACAGTCGTGGTGGGGGTGGTGGGATCAAAAAGACATGAATTTTAAGAATACATGACTTTTCCCAGAGACTGGAGGGGCTATATTCAGACAGCTACAAGGAAGAGGAAGTATGAAGACATAGTTTTCCTTAATTGCTGACCAACCTCTTATGTGGAAAGAATGAAGGGGTTTATGCAGCTCAATAGTAATTTTTTCAAGAATAACATGCCATGTTAGTAATGAGGGTTTTTTTCTCTTGGTTATGGTGAACCCATAAAATAAGGGGCTGTACTTCTCTTCTCTTTTTTCTTAGTCTCATTAACACCTTAACGTGAGGTTGTTACCATGCAGCTCTTTGTAATAAGGTCATGTGAAGAAGAAAGAAGATTTTACAACTTCTACTTCCTTTGCTGTTGTGGTTTTCCTAAAGCAAAATTAGTATCCAGTGAAGTCACTTTCTTAGGTTTTACTGTTCTAGTGCCAATTTTAAATTTGCATAGAAATTTCCCAATTAATTGGACTTAATATAACAAGAAAGCTCAAACAATTAGATCATTATTTGTGGGACTGCTCTGGTCTCCATGC
>PVJI01032150.1:0-12482 GCA_004026765.1 Micronycteris hirsuta
TAATACATATAATAATTCTGTAACCTACTTTTGGTTTTGGCTTTTTAAACCTAAAATATTATCATTTATATTATTAATATATGTTATATGTTACGTAATGTATATTATATATTATACATATTATATGTCATATATTATTAACATAAGTGTATATTAATATATGAAAGAATATTAGCTTCAGGCTTAACATATATACACATATACAGTATATAAGGACTTTTCAACACTTTTTTTGGTAAATAGACATCACTGTGTGTAAATTTGTAATTAATTTTCTCCCTTGTTTCTGTTTCTTATAGTCCTAACTAAAGTGGAAAGCTCTTAGAATCTACTCCAAAACAAATCTGAAAATCAAACTCGTTGAAGATGTTCTATGTGAGTAATTCTGATTTAAAGTGAACATGTAAAAACCACAGACTTTGAGGGTTTTTTTTATTATCTAGCTGCTTCCAACGAAGATAAAAATTGGAAGGTAGGTTGTGAGAGGTTGAGGAAAGGGTGCCTAAGATAAACAGCAATAACTTACACATCAAGAAAAATCCAATCAACCCAATAAAAAGTAGTACACAGGAGAAAGACAGATGAGAAACTTTACCTGGGCAGAGAAGCCTGGGCGGGTACTTGGGGTCCAAGTTGGGGCTGCTCCCTGGGTGGGGTTGGAGTGGCGGGAAATCTGGGCCAACATCTGCCCTGCAGAGGCTGATGGCTGGACAATGGTTACAGGAGGGGCCAGACCACTATTTCTAGGAGTGAACAAAGAGTTAAAGTAAAGAATTAAAAGGATGTGTTTATCACAGACACAGGACAATCTAGTGCTAACTGTAGATTCCCTTGACTTCCCTGGGGTTAAGGAAAACTTGATAACAGAATTTAGAAAAGACCAGAAAGACTGACAGTCACAGACTAATCAGGACACACAGAGATTGAACCCTGAACATGGCAATAGGACAGGTGCAAAGGAACAGGAAGAAGAAAAGCAGCTTGCCTCATTCTAGGCCCTTTAAGCTCCTCTGCTTTGTCTGAAATAACCAAAGAAAGCTAGGGAAGGATAAAACTTAGATTCAGCAACTGAATCGCTCAGTTGCCCTTAAAGCAGCACACACATATGGGTCTCACCTGAAATTCTCTGCCGGCCGGGGGGTAGGAGGGAATGTGTTGCCCTGGGAGAATAGCTGTTGGGTGGCAGGGACAGTGCTGGAGGAGATGCCTTTACTCTGATCTGCAGACCAAAAGGAGTGGGGGGGAGGGCCAGTCAAGGGGCCAGTCAGTGTAGTTTATTCGTTCAGCAAGTTCCTATTTACTCAGGAGGTATTATGATCAAGTGGAATATGTTGGAAGACTACTGATTGGGCAGCAGCAGGCCCATCAGTAAGTGATCAAACTGAAAACTTAAAAGTTGAATGACGAAGAAACATACCTGCAGTGATGTTGGAATAGATTTCTGAAAATCTTGGATCTCTATCCTGGGCAAAGAGACCATCTGACTTCTCCAGGGGCTTGCTGTGTTCTGCCCCTGTGCTTGTCACAGGCTGAACAGACACCTGTGGAATCCAATAATAAAAATAACCATGAAAAGTTTAACATGACAATTCAATAACCCCAAAATTCATATAAAAAGATACATATACACTCTAACTGGCACTGGGAGGCATTTCTTAAGGAAATGCGCATTGCCCTCTTCAAAGAAGACACACTAACCTGGGAATGATTGTAGCTGGCCAGTCCGTCTCTTCCCGGTACCACGTCCAGTTCTGTTTGCTGCTGCCTATGTGTTAAGGCCAGTGAGGAGAGAAATAGGAAAAAAAATATTTTTAAAAATAATCTGGGGAACCCCGGCTGGTGTGGCTCAGTGGATCAAACACTGGCCTGTGAACCAAAGGGTCGCTGGTTCAATTCCCAGTCAGGGCCACATGCCTGGGCTGCTGGCCAGGTTCTCAGTAGAGGATGTATGAGAGGCAACCACACATTAATGTTTCTCTCCATCTCTTTCTCCCTCCCTTCCCCTTTCTCTAAAAAATAAAAATAGCCTGGCTGGTGCAGCTCAGTGGATTGAGCGCGGGCTGGGAACCAGGCGGTCCCGGTTCGATTCCCCGTCGGGGCATATGCCTGGGTTGCAGGCCAGGTCCCCAGTGAGGGCCATGTGAGAGGCAACCACACATTGCTGTTTCTCTCCCTCTCTTTCTCCCTCACTTCCCTTCTGTCTAAAAATAAATAAATAAAATCTTAAATAAATAAATAAATTTTAAAAATCTTAAAAAAAATAATCTGGGGGAAAAGCTTTAAAAAATAAACAGATTTTAAAAAATGGGATGGCAAACAGCGCTAGGCTAGTCACTGCTCAATAAATGATTCTTCCACCATTTCTCACCTGGATGCCAGCTGCCCTGATCCCATCTCCAAGGGCAAATTAGCTGTGGGACCTAGCTGTGGCCTCTGGATTGCGTTAGACAGTGTAGGCCGTGGCTCCTGGCTAGAATTCCTGGGAAAATGGAGAGTAGGTAAAACAGAGGGGAAAAAAATGTATCTGATTCTGTTTGTACATAAAGCTCTATATATTCACTTGTAGGTAGGGCAATCACTAATAAATTCCCCTTTCAAGTATAATTCTAAAGGTAATGTATGACCTAAGATTCAACAAATAATTCACACTATGGACAAGATGGTACAAAGAGAAATTATGTCCTATGGCAAATCCACACTGTTTGGGTTCTAACTCCTAGGTATTCAGTACCTAGTTCTGTAGATGTGCAACTAAGTGTATGTATATACATATACTGTTTTAAAAAAGCATAAATAAAAAACTGACAGTATGTACTCTGAAACATAAAAAAGACTATTTCTGGAATATGAAAAATTTTTCCTTCTCTTACAGTGTTCAATACTTTCCAAATTTTCTATAAAGAATATTTATTTTTAAATGGTAACAATTAATTAAAATTAATTGTGGTGGGAAAAACTCTGTAAAAATGAGAAAAGCCATTATTTCCAGAAACAAGTTCTTAAAAATTTAAACAAAATGAAAACACAAAACAGTAGTTGTTCTGTTCTATAAAGATGAAAAAACAAAAAGCAAAAATTTACAATGACCATGACCATATATACCTGAGTCCTAAGTTAATGAAAGTTTCTGACTCAATCCACTCTGTAATAGTGAGTTAATTAGCAGAGAATTGAACTTTTACAAGTCCTAAAAATTGAATTGGAGGGCACAGACTCAATGTCATCAGCAGGTACTATTCATACTGCCGATAATGTAGAAAAAATAGTACTTTAGAAAAAGTACTATTCATACTGCTGAAAATCAGATCTTCAAAGCCAATTGCACAGAGACAGATTAAATGGAGAAGTACCTTGACACCCGCTAGGATAGGTACAATAAAAAAAGACAGCAAGAATGTGGAGAAACTGGAATCGTCATCATTGCTGACAAGAATACAAAATGGTACAGTAGGTTTTAAAAACAGTTGGGCAGTTCCTCAAAAGAGTAAACACACAAGAGTTACCATGTGACCCAGCAATTCTACTCCTGGGTATACACCCAAGAATATAAAAACATACCCACATAAAAAACTAGTACACAAATGTTCACAGCAGTATTCTTAATAGCCAAAAAGTGGAAACAATTCAATCTCCATCAGCTGATGAATGAATAAACAAACTATGATATACCCATACAGAAGAATATTATTTGGCAATAAAAAAAATTAAGTACAGATATATGCCATAATATGGATGACCCTTAAAACATTATACTAAGTGAAAGGCAAGTCACAAAGGAACCATATATTGTATGATTCCATTTATATGAAATATTTAGCCAGAACAGGCAAATTTGCCCTGGATGGTGTGGCTCAGAGCATTGAGCACAGGCCTGCGACCCAAAAGGTTGCTTGTTCAATTCCCAGTCAGCATACATGTATGGCTTGTAGGCCAAGTCTCCACAGGCGAGAGGCAACTGAGGCAACTGAGCGATGTTTCTCTCACACATGGATATTTCTCTCCCTCTCTCTCTCCGTCCCTTCCCCCTCTCTAAAAATAAATAAATAAAAATTTAAAAAATGAAAATACATATAAAGCTATTTTAAAAAATTGGAATGGACAAATTTATAGAGATAGAGTAGACTAGTTGTTGTATAGGGCTTGAGGAGATGACTTAAGAAATACAGATTTCTTTTAGGGGGAATGAAATTAGATTGTGGTAATAGCTGCATAACCCTGTGACATACTTTAGCTAGCTAGTTAGTTAGTTAGTTAGTTGTATTTTTTCCATTACCATTTATCCCCCCATACCCTCTTCCACCTACCCCCTGCCCTCCCACCTGTGGCATACTTTAAAAAAATGTACACTTTAAATGGGTGAATTGTATAGTACGTGAAACCTATCTCAATAAAAAATTGTTTTTTTACAAAGCTGAGAAAGCTCAAACAGAATGAAATCAAGGAACAGAGAGAGACAGACTAACAAAAAAGGGGATGGAGCTATGCTCTAGCAAACTATGGTCCATGGGCCAAATTCCAGTCCATTGCCTATTTCTGTAAACAAATGTTTGTTGGAACATAGCTTTCTTTGTTCATTTTATTTGTCTAGGACTATTTTTATGCTATAACAGCAGAGTTTCAATAGTTTTAATAGTGACCATATGCCCCACAAAGTCTTTAAAATATTTAGTATCTGGCTTTTTATAGAAAGGGTCTGCAGATACCTGCTCTAGAGAAAAACCCTGCCAGACTAGAAAGGGTTGAAAAATAAAACTGAAATACAAACACTTAACATCTCAGAACCTAGTCTATAAACTATTGTTTGTTAAAATCTCATTCTACCTGGTTGAACTACCCAAATTTTAAGAAGCTGGAAGATGAGGAACTTCGAACTAATGGTATTTACTATCATTAGTAAATAAGTTAAGACTTAGAAAAGTAGATGAGAAGGAGGTAAGTGGATTTGGCCAAGGAGAAATCTTGTTATTGAAAAAGGTCTTTATGGTACATACTTCACATTGGTGTTGGTACAGATGATGTACTCAATTTCATCTGAGTAAGGGTTCTGGAAAGTAAAGGAGCTGGTTCTCATCCAGAGCCATTCTCGATTCTTAGACCGGAACCGGAACATGACAGACAGCACCTGGCCTTTTAATTTCACCACCTGAAAAAGTTCTCATGTTATCAGTGAGACCTACAAAAAATTACCTTTAGAAAGTTAAAAAATAAAATTCCCACTCTATAACCCCAAGATTCTTGTGTCACTGTCCTTAAAGTATCAATCTCTTTCAATGTTACTAACAAAACGATGTGAGTGAAAACTAAGTGGTTAAATAATTAGGAGATATATTTATCATGTTTCTTCCCAGAGTCCCAAGCTCTCTGACCTTTCTAATCAAAGTCAAAAAGGAATAACAATTATTTTCAGGAGAGGAAACAGTACATTCCCCACTTCCCTTGGAAAGCCCCTTAAAGATAATGCTGATAGAGCTTTACAAATCTACACTAGGAATTTACAAGTTTAATGACATTGAATATAACTTACAGGTTGTTCCTTAATCCCAGCTTTCCCCCCAAACCTGAGAATTTTTATTCTCACAACACCCATGGAGGTTTCAATAAAGACTAAATTGGCTTTTGCTTTAGTTTTTCAAAAAAAAAAAAACAAAAAAAACTGATTTTAGATTAGTTTCCAATCTAGTAGAATAGAAGAAAATCTTTGACCCTCTCTCCCTAACAATAAAAAAATATTAGCAGCTAACATTTATTTCATAGTTTCTATATGTCAACCTTTGTGCTTTTTCTTTTAAGAACATCAACATTTATTTAACATGATAAAAAATAAGTATGAAGTAAACACTTGCATTTAAAACTTAAATGTACTCACTGTATAATATATATACAACGAACAAACTAAGTACTGGGTTGGAAAACCTGCTTATTGCTGTACATATCTATTCCAAAGAAGTATAAGCCCTGTATTTGAAAATATCTACATTTTAGCCCTGGCTGGTGTGGCTCAGTTGGTGGGAGCTTTGTCCCATAAACTAAAAGGCCATGGGCTTGGTTCTTGGTCCAGGCACATGCCTAGGCTGTGGGTTTGGTCTCATGCAAGAGGCAACTGATCAAAATTTCTCTCTCACATCAATGTTTTTCTCCCTCTCTCCTTTCCCTTCTCTCTAAAATCAGTAAGCATGTTCCTGTATGAGGATTAAAATATAAATACATATATTTAAAATATATAAAATACCTACTAATTTTAAACTATTAAAAATAGTTTAAACTTTTAAAATATAAAATAAAAATATAAAAAATAAAAATATAAATACATATTTAAAAAATATAAAATACCTACACTTTAAACTATTAAAACAGTATAAAATATAAATACATATATTTTAAAAATATAAAATATATTTTATATTTAAAGTGTAAAATATAAAATAAAAAATATAAAAACAGCTAAAACTGTTTTAACAGTTTAAAGTGTAGGTAAGAAAAAGTAAGTGATAACATTTATGTTTAGGCTGATGAGTGTGGCAGTAACTGCTGATGTTACAAACTGAGAAATAATTATAGCAGGAAATGGGACATACTTCACTTAGCAATAATAAAAAGGCACATTTTAAATATATGTCTAAAACTTTTTCAAATCAAGATGTAACAAAGCACTGTAGTAACCAAAATGGGGGGGGAAACAAGCTTCATTGGAAATAATAACTAAATGAATATACCGAAAAGAAATATAAACCCATCTAGACTTAAAAAACATTAAAACCTGGAGAGCAGCAACTAAGTAAGCAGTCATAGACCACATATTAAAAAGCAGCTTTACTCACATACTCTTAAAATCACAGCAGCAACTGATGTCAAAATAATAACCTTGAAATTATGGAGTGTGTATATGGGCCATTAAAGCTGTTTTGGGATAAACATTTTCCAAAAGTGATAAAATGATACTCTGTGGTCAAAAGTATCAGAATTATAAATTTCACAGATGTAAAACATACAGTATATCTTTTCACACTCATGAAAGTTCATGTCCTTAGCTTTGAAGGACTTCCACAGAAGTCGGAATAGTTTTCCTGAGACTACACATACATGAACCTTCTGTGAGCAGCAGCTGAGTGGTTGGAACTGGTGATGCTGACTGAGAACTCAGGAGACAGAGACTTTTTACTGCCATTGTCTGATTTCCTGAAGAAGTTGTGCTATGTGCTTTACTGTATTATCTTATTTAATCTTCCCCACAACCCTCTAAACTCCCTCTGAATTTAAGTACTATTATTAAACCCACGGTCATCAGTAAGGACACCACTGAGGTATAAACAGGAAAATTAACTAGTCTAATATAAAGTAAGAACTGCTACCTAATTCACCAGATATTGTCAGGATTTAGGACCTGAAAATCACAATTATAGAATCAGCTAACAATTAAGAGTCAACTCTCATTTATCTATAAAAGAACTGTAAACTGAATTTTTCTACCACCCACAGTTCAACAAAGCCTAGAATATTTTAAATACTTTAAAGACAGTCCCTTGGATGCAGCTAGATTCAGGACAGTGAGTAGCTAAAGTCAAACAAAAACACTTTGGACATTATCAACAGTTTCAAAGATCAGAACTTTCTGTTCCTTAAAAATACTGGTTAAGTACTAAAGAATGCAAAACTGCAGTGCCTGCCACAGCACTTGATTAATTAGTAGTCAATAAGTATTTGTGGAATGACAGTGATTATAGGTATTAGATAAAAATATTATTCACATCCAAACCAGGGAAAAAAGTTACCTGTTGGAAGCTGTCTCTTAGAAGCTGCTGGTCTTCAGGATGACAGAATTCTACAATATTCTTTCCTAAGAGTTCCTAAAAGAGGAAAAGAAGAGTAAGATTCAATACTTTTATGAGCATCTAACTTTCCTGGCCCATTAGCAGGTGACCTGGATTTTATTTTTCCTGTCTTTATCCTAGGACTGTAGATAAGTGTGAAGAAAAAAAAAAAAAGAATAAAAAGATGAAAGCTGCTAATAAGAAACTGGCCTCTACAGCATTTTTTTCAGAATACTGTATATCTGTTTTAATTGCATTTTTTACAGATTTCAGGTTATTATTTAGATATATAATTCACTCACTGAGTGTACAATTTAAAGATCTACAGTAAATCTGTACAGCTATGCAACCATTACCACAATCCAGTTTTAGAACATGTCCATTGCCCCCAAAAGTTCCCTTGTGCCCTTTTATAGTCAATTCCTGCTCCCAATTTCCTAGCCAACAACCAATCTGCTTTCTGCTTCTTTAGTTTTGCCTTTTCTAGAAATGTCATATAAATGGAGTCATAAAATATGTAGTGTTTTATGTCTGGCTTCTTTCATTTAACATATTTTTGAAGTTCATTTATGCTATTGCATCTATCAACAGTATATTCCTTTTCATTGCTCAGCAGTATTCTAACATGGATATACCACAGTTTGAGTATCCATTCACTAGTTAATGGATATTTAAACTGTTTCAGTTTTTGGCTATTATGAATAACACAGCTAGGAATACCTGTGTATAAATCTTTGTGTGAACCAATGTTTTCATTTCTCTTGGGAAAATACCTAGGAGTGGAAATATTAGTTGTGAGATGAGTGTATATTTAATTGACTTTCCAAAAAAGACTGCCAAAATGTTTTTCCAAAGTGGCTACATTTTATATGTCTGCCAAAAATGTATGATAGTTCCAGTTTCTCCATGTTCTTGCTGTTATTTTTTTTAAACTTTTTAAATTAAATTTAAGCCCTGGCTGGTGTGGCTCTGTAGATTGAGTGCCGGTCTGCAAACCAAGGGTCGCAAGTTCGATTCCCAGTCAGAGCATATGCCTGCATTGAGAGCCGGGTCCCCAGTGGGGGAAGCTCAAGAGGTAACCACACATTGATGTTTCCCCTCTCTCTCCCTTCCTTCTCCTCTCTCTAAAAAAATAAATAAATAAAGTCTTTTAAAAAATTTATTTTAATTTTTAAAATTGAGGTAACACTGAGAACACTTCCTGACTATAGCTATTCTAGTGGGCATACAGTGGTACCTTACTGTGGTTTTAATTTGCACCTTCCTAATGACTAATGATGATGCACATCTTTTTATGTGCCATTTGTATTTCTTCTTAAATGAAGTGTCTATTCAAATCTTGCGCCATTTCTCTTACCAGCTGTCTTAATGAGTTGTAAGACTTTATATATTCTGGACATAAATCCTTTTTTAGACATATGATTTGCAAATATTTTTTTCCAGTTTGTGGATGGTCTTTTCACTTTTTTTTTTTTAAGATTTTATTTATTTATTTTCAGACAGACAGGAAGGGAGGGAGAAAGAGAGGGAGAGAAACATCAATGTGTGGTTGCCTCTTGCACACCCTTCACTGGGGAACCCGGCCTGCAACCCAGGCATGTGCCCTGACTGGGAATCGAACCCACGACCCTTTGCTTTGCAGGCCTGTGCTCAATCCACTTAGTTACACCAGCTGGGGCTCTTTTCACTTTCTTAATGATATTCTTTTAAGAGGGAAAATTTTAATTTTGATGAAATCAAATTTATCAACTTGTTTCTTTTGTGAATCATGCTTTCAGTGTCACATAAGAAATCTTGTCTAACTAAAGATCCAAAGATTTTCTTTTACCTTCTTCTAAAAGTCTTGAGTCTCTCTCTCTCTCCTTTTTGCATACGGATATCCAATCATTCCATCACCATTTGTTTGAAAGATTTCTTTTTCCCACTGAATTCTCTCAGGATATTTGCTGAAAATTAGTTGACCATGTGACAATAGACTCTATTCTGGTTTATTGATCCTTGTGCTAATACCACACTGTCTTGATAAAAATGGCTTTATAATAGGCATTGAATCAGGTAGTGTAAATCCTCCAACTTCTGTTGTTCTTTTTTTACCAACCTTTTCACACAGCCATAGCCAGAATGCCCTCCTATCCACTATAGTTTTGAATGTTTATACAGTGATTTATTTCTCAACTCAGGTATAGTTACCTGGTCTGCTGAATAAGAAATCTAAATAAAATCATAATAACTTGTGGATTACTATTTATCTGATATTGAAAGGTGGCCACAGCATTATGACTACTTAGAATTAGTACTTTTGTATCAGTATCTGCATTAATCATTAACAACAACAATATTCATACCGGCTGCTCCCACCTGGCTTCAAAAACCATATTTTTCTACACAGAATAATTTGGTAAGAAACTGAGAATAAATGTAGCTACTGAGAATAAATTTAGCTCTGATCCAGGGGCTGATATGTTTAGCTATCTCTAGAATTACATGATTTTATAATCTCTAGAAAGCCAAGGGGAAACAAGAGGCCAAAATATCAGTGGTGTAATAGCTCCAGCCCCTCACCTGTGGTTGGTAGCCAACAGTAGCCACACAGCGGTGATCCACAAAAGTGAAGATTCCCTCAATGTTGTGTCGAGAAATAAACTCTGTTGGCTGGCAAACATTACTCATGTCTGTACAGTTGGGAGAACTAGTTACCTGTAAGCAAAGAGACAAAATGAGATAAAATAACACCATTCTTTACAGATATATTTCCTACTACCTCATGGTCATTTATATAGACACGAGGCTCCTAGTTTTAGGAATTTCAAAACTTTCACACCTCATACAGAAAGGAAAAAATGATGAGAGGCCTAGCTCCACTCCCATACATGCACTCTTTACCAACTCTGTAAAGATTAAAATTCGTTCAACCCAAAGCCCACCTACCTTCACTTAGCAGTGTTCATCATTCAGTCTAGAAAATTACAATCCTAAGTAACCAAGAAACTTATCTATTTTTATAATAATCAAAATTTTGAAAATTACAGATTTTCTAAAAAGAATCAAAATAATTCCACTTCTCTTGTTAGTCATACAATGATGATAAAATGAAAAATATCTCTCTTCTTTTATGTACAGGCAAAAAAAATTAGTTGAAAATAGAAAATTCAGCATTGTAAAGCTGAATATATTTTAAAAATAAGGGGAAAAGATCGCCACCCCCCACCCCCCTCATCCTCTTCGGCTTCTGCTCAGTGTTAACTATGAATGTCATATTCCTCCAAATATGTGGAGGTTTACATAGTTGTTCATTTGTATTCACAGAGTAAAAAAATAACATGAACAAGTCCTGAGGGAGATTTCTTCTCAATGAAAAGAGATAATATAGACATGAAAAATTCATACTTGCCTGCAGTCTGCCAATGGCCACTAGGCAAAACTTGCTTCCCTGGCCAGCCTCTGGATCATCATCTGGGAGGGAGACACCTTCAGGAAGGTGGAGTTAAAAGATTTAACAGGAATCTCAGACTCAACTGCCTTCAAAGTCAGATAGTGAAAGATTTAAAGAGGCTAGGTATAAAACAATAGAGTGCCAAAAGATAAGAATAAAGGTACTCATAGAGATAGACAAAAACATAGATGGCTGTGAGAGGAAAGGAGATGCTAGAATGAGCCAAAAGGTAAAGGGGATTAAGAGGTACAAATTCCCAGTTACAAAATAAATAAGTCATGAAGATATAATGCATGGTATAAGGACTAGAGTCAATACTGTAATAACTTTGTACAGTGACAAATGGTTATTAGACTTATCATGGGATCACTTCGTAAAGTATAACTCATATCATTGTGTTGTACACCTGAAACTAATATAATATTGTATGACAACTATACTTTAATATTTTTAAAAAGAATTGAAAACTATTTTAAAAATTAAAGGAAAAAAGTTGTTAAAAATAATTTTTTAGGGGGGAAAATGGAGACAACTGTACTTGAACAACAATAAAAAAAATTTAAAAATAAGCTTTTAAGGTGCTTGAAATAAAATAAAAATTAAAAAAAGAATAAAGGTAAACAACCCTGGCTGGTGTGGCTCAGTGGATTGAGTGCCAGCCTGTGAGCCAAAGGGTTGTTGGTTCGATTCCCAGTCAGGGCACATGCCTGGTTTGCAGGCCAGATCCCCACATGGGGGTGCACAAGAGGCAATCACACATTGATGTCTCTCTCCCTTACCCCTTTCTCTAAAAATAAATAAATAAAATCTTTTAAAAAAAAGAAAGGTAACAACTACATAGAATTTACCATATATTCCAGGTACTGTTTTAAGTATTTGTGTATATAAACTCATATATTTTGCCCATATTGATTATAATAAACTGCAGAATACAGTACCACCCAAAAACACATATGAAGACAGCCATTCATTTTGTAACCATATCATAGGCATAGAACAGATGTCTTGCACAACCTGTGACTTTTTTTAAAAAAATATTTTATTTCTTTATTTCTAGGGGGAAAAGGAGGGAGAAAGAGAGGGAGAGAAATATTGATGTCAGAGAGAAACTTTAATTGGTTGTCTCTCACATGCCCCCAACCAGGGACCTGGCCTGCAACCCAGGCATGTGCCCTGACTGGGAACCAAACCAGCAACTTTTTGGTCTGCAGGCTGGCATTCCATCCAATGAGCCACACCAG
>PVJI01032151.1:0-12478 GCA_004026765.1 Micronycteris hirsuta
GTCCGCCCCCGATTAGCTCCACTGGGTGCGCGCCCAATCCAGGAGCTCAAAAGTTGGGTTTGCCTTTCAATTCAGACTCCAATTCTTCCTGCTGGGAACACCAGCCTCTGCAAATCAGTCCCCAGGTAAGCACCGACCTCCGGACTGCTGGGGACCAAGGCTCTTCCAACAGACGCGCGCGTCTGCCTTGGCAACTCACCAATCCAGCTCCCTCCCTCGGAACCTGGAGCAAACCGGGAAGCTGCTGCTACTGGATCCTCAGACCTCCCGGCTCCCCTTGAGGCCCGAGTGACCCCTTCCCTCCGAAGCAGTCTCCCTACCGGTTGATCTTTCAGTTTTATGCGCATTCCTGGTTTCCAATCTTCTCTGCTCTGGAATACACCTGGGTGAACGCTCTGCTCCTCAGAAAATCGGCCCGATATCCCGCCAGTGGGCCGGAGAATAGCGATCACGCTTCTCCCTTCTCCGCCGCCATCTTTCTCCCTGAGTTATTCAACTTTTCTATCCAGAATTTTCCACATCATATCCTAGTTATCAGAACAGACTATCAGTATCTTAATGATTAACTGCTCTTTCCAGAGCATTCTTCTCACTAAGACCATAAAAAATTGCCTATTGGAGTTTCTCTCTGAAGAAAGTTGTGACTCTACCTTGGCAGGAGAAGCATGTTGTTGATAGTGACAGAAGGCCATGATTTAAGTGACATGAGGAAATATGAAAAATTATGAAGAAAAGAGCAAAAAGTGGTTTTCTAAAGAAAAGATTTCAAGGTGATAGCCTTACTTTTCTCTGAGTAAAGAGATGCTTGACTAGGTAAAATAGAAGCAGCACTGGACTGAGTTAGATGCCTAAATTATAGTAATGTGCTTGCCGTGTACTAACTCTGTAACCTTGTGTGAACCATTTAATGTCTCTGGGCATCAATTAATATACCTGGAAAATAAGAAATAGCTCAAAGATTTTTTTGGATCATATGAGAAGGTATACATGCAATACTTTTAAAATATAAAGTTATATGCGTATAAACATTAGGATTGTTATCAATTATCTCTTCTAAATACACTAAAATGCACAGTTTATTTCAAAATATGTATGATAAAGGTAATAAAATGAGTCATTCCAAAATTTTACACTGGCAGACATCACTCCAAAGCTGTACCTATATAAATGAATTGACTTAAATGCAGTTATCTACTTTCAATGAAATAACAGTTTTAAACTGGTTGTTTAAAGTAGAACTGGTTGTTTGCTTTCAAAGATATTTTGAAATGATGAAAAAGTATTTGGCCCGTAGCCAGGGTCATTTCTTATCATCTTGACAGTGTTACAATAGTAGCCTTGTATTTGGAACAAGTACACTCAATGGCTGTGGTTAAAGGAGTCATGCTTTTACACTCAAAATATTTCAGGATAAAAAGAAGTCTTTATTTAACAGTTCAATATATTTATTTTTTAAGTGCAATAATTAAATAGAAAAGAAACTACAGCATAATTTAAAAACAAAGATTGTGTATTTTGGTAAACCTTTGAGAAGAATTAAAGACGTACCACTATTTAATTTTTTTTCCTCAAGATCAAAAAATAAGTCATATTCAGTATTTAAACTTACCTTTTCTGTCCATATAAACAGTACTCAACTGAGGAGTCATTCATATATACATACACATACACAAACTTATCTTTCTCAAAACCAGATGGTTTATATTATCTGCTTGGTTATATACTTATATGTGTAAAGAGGACACAGCCTAATCTCTGAAACTTTCAGTGTTATCTTTTTGACTCATTCAAGATTGCCTGCACTTTTCCTTGAAGACGAAAGTGGCTCTTACCAAACAGAAGATACAAGTGAATAGCAAATGCTTCTTCAACAATGAACATATAACTACTCTGTTATTTCTTTCCCTTTTCATTTTTCTAGAGAAATTTTTATTGGTTTTGACTTCCCTTCCTTTGGGTTTGTACTTTTCCCATTCTTGTGTCTTAGTTGCATAAAGAAATTGCTGATTATGTTCACCTGACATATCAGCACATCAGAAACATGAATATTTAAGAACAGCTTATGCTCTGAGAGGATACTTCTTGCTTATCAGTATTCTTCTGATAGGTATTTACTGATTACATTCTATGAAGTTGTTCATAAATCTATCACTTAGAGGGCAAAGGTATTTGATACCCTGAGACTTACTGATCAGTGTTAATGAAATTGTAGCTACAAATTCGTGCTGTACCAGGACAATATTTAAAAACAATTTTAAAAATACCCGGTTTTCATAGTTATTTCTAGTGGTTGTTATCTTAGTCTCCTTGGGCTACCGTAACAAAATATCATGGGTGGGACAGTTTAAATAACAGAAATGTATATTCTCACAGTTCTGGAGACTGAAAGTTCACAATCTAAGCATGAAACCAGCATGATTGTTTTTCTTGTAAGTACTGTCTTCCTGAATTGTAAACTGATGTTTTCTCATTGTGTCTTCACATGGAAGGGAGAAAGATAACTGATTTCTTTCTCTTTTTGTAAGGGCCCTCATCCTATCATGAGAGTCCTACTCTCATGTCCTCATCTAAATCTAATTACTTCCCAAAGTACCATCTAATGGGGAAATTTAAGATTTCAACATATAAATTTGGGTAGGGACACAATTCAGTCCATAGCAGTTGGAAAAAAGTAAAGCTTCCCTTGATACTTTGAATTTGTAGCAGAACTACAAAAAAAAATATACTGCAAATCTGATGCTGTTTTACAAGACATTTATTTCAAACTCTCTGTTGCTTACAGTATAGAGTTATAATTTCTTATCTTCAACACACATAGTCCCAATCCGGTCTACTATTTGCCTCCTTTGTAAACTCTGCCAACCAAGGTAGAAGTTCTTCTTGACTGACCCTTAAGTATACTTTATATTCTTTCTTTTAGCCATAGTTACATGCATTTGTCATCCAACTCCATTGCTAAAAACGGTTCCCCTAATCAATTTTCCATGTAATAATCATTATCAATTTTATATTAAATAATTGCATTGAGATAGATATAGTATATATTATATATTGTGATATATAATATATCTCAGTGTAATTATATATCTTTATGTACAGATATTATTTTAGTTAAATACTTAACATGGATTATCTCCTTTAATCCTTGTGACATCTCAATTAAGCACACACTATGATGATTTGTATTTCACAGATAAGAAATTTGAGACTAAAAAGATTAAATAACTTATTCAGAATTCCACCACTAAACACTACATAATGGCAGAACATGGATTCAAATCAAGTTTTATACTATTATGAAAGCTGAAATTTAGCCATTATGTTATGCTTCCTAGAGTCAGCATCCTCAAAACAATTTTGTTTTTACAATATCATTTATTAAAGATAGTGAATTTTTCCAAAAAACAGATTACAATGATGATAATTATGTTCCTTAGTTTTTTAACACTGCAGAGGTTGCAGTCAAAAAAATTAAATTGTAGGTCACGTGTATCTGAGAGTTATATTCACTACTAGTTTGTGCTAAAATAAGGAAAAAAATAAAAACACTTCAAATCTGAATTTATTACATTGATGTAATAAAATACATGATTTTATTTATTTTCAGTTACAATCTAGAAATTATTAAACAAAGAAATATCAAAACATAATGGTTAAAAACCAACCGAAGTTGGGCTTCTGGCAAATTGGGGGCTTAAGTAGGTAGACTTTGCCTCCTCTCACAACCAAAATAAAGACAACAAATTTATTTATTTTATTTTTAATTACTTTATTGTTCTTCAATTACAGTTGTCTGCATTTTCTCCCCTCTCCTCCCCCCACCCCATCCAAACCCACTTCCCTCCCTTGCTTCAACCCTTCCCCTTGGTTTTGTCCATGTGTCCTTTATAGTAGTTCCTGAAAATCCTTCTCCCCACAAATTTAAAAACAAATTTAAAGACAAAATTAACCAGGAATGCCAGAAAATTTAACTGTATGGAAGTCTGACAACTAAGGATTTAAAGAAGAAACATTCATCCAGACTGGTTGGAAGGGCAGAGACAGGCAGTCGGGGTGGAGAGGACACACAGCAAGGTGATGGCTGGAGGATTGAAGCTGCCAAGGAGGTGGCTGGTGGACCATGCAGTCCCACATTTGTGTGCAGAAAAAGCAGAAGGAACAACCAGGGAGTGAGACAGTCCATGCAACTCAGGGTTCCAGCATGGGGAAATAAAGCCTCAGAATCTCTAGATGAAAAAACCTGTAGGGGTTGTGGTGGTGGGAGAAACTCTCAGGCTCACAGGACAGTTTGCTGGAGAGACCCACACAGTCCTACACAAACATACACAAACCCACTCACCCAGGAATCAGCACCAGAAGGTCCCAATTTGCTTGTGGGTAGTGGGGAAAGTGGCTGAAACCCAGCCAAGAGCCCAGCAAGTGCCACAGTTCCCTCTCTGACTCCTCTACTACATACAGGGCCAAAATGAAGAGTTACCCCACTTTCGTGAATATCTAAGTCTCCACCCCTTACAACAACATAAGTGCACTGAGACAAAAAAAAAATATGGCCCAAATGAAAGATCAGGTCAAAGCTCTAAAAATAGAACTAAGCAATGAAGTGATAGCCAAACTTACAGATGCAGAGTTTAAAACACTGGTAATCAGGATGCTCACAGAAATGGTTGGGTATGGTCACAAAATAGAGGAAGAATTGAAGACTATGCAAAATGAAATGAAAAAAAAAATATGGGAAATCAACAGTGAAGGAAAGGAAACCAGGACTCAAATCAACTATTTGGACCAGAAGGAAGAAATAAACATATGACCATAACAGAATGAAGAAACAAGAATTCAAAAAAATGAGAGACTTAGGAATATCTAGGACAACTTTAAATGTTCCAACATCTGAATCATAGGGGTGCAAGAATAAGAAGAGGAAGACCAAGAAATTGAAAACTTTTTGAAAACATAATGAAGAAGAAATTTCCCAATCTGGTGAAGGAAATAGACTGCCAGGAAGTCCAGGAAGCCAAGAGAGTCCCAAAGAAGCTGGGCCCAAGGAAGTACACACCAAGGCAAACCACAATTACATTAACTAAATATTAAAGATAAGGAGATAATCTTAAATGCAGCAAGAGGAAAGGAGAGAGTTACCTACAAAGGAGTTCCCATAAGACTATTAGCTGATTTCTCAAAAGAAAGCTTACAGGCAAGAAATGGCTGGAAAGAAGTACTCTAAGTCATGAAAGGCAAGGACCTACATCCAAGATTACTCTATCCAGCAAAGCTATCATTTAGAACGGACAGGCAGATAAGGTCTTCCAAGAAAAGGTCAAGTTAAAGGAGTTCATCATCACTAAGCCCTTATTTTATCAAATATTAAAGGCACTTATGTAAGGAAAAAATGATAAAAAATATAAACAGTAAAATGACAATAAACACAACTATCAACAACTGAACCTAAAAAACAATAACAAACTAAGCAAACAACTAGAACAGAACAGAATCAGAGAAATGGAGATCACATGGAGAATTATTGGGGGGGTTGAAGGAAGAGAATTTGGGAAAAGGTACAGGAAATAAGAGCATAAATGATATATACAAAATAGACAGGGAGAGGTTAAGAATAGTACAGGAAATGGAGAAGCCAAAGAACTATTATGTATGACCCAAGGACATGAACTAAAGGGGGTGAATGCTGGTGGGAGTGGCATTGCAAGGTGGAGGAGGATAAAGGGAAGAAAAAATGGGACCACTGTAATTGCATAATTAATAAAATATATTTTTATATTTTAAAAAAAATAAAATTCATATTGACACAAAATTTTCTGTGGCTATTTTCTATTTTGTCTTTTTATTGGATTTTTCCTCCATTTTGATTCTTTATCCTTTCCAAAAAATACTGTTCATTCATGTCTAATTCATCTTCATTTTCTTCATTAGCAATATCTTTCTTGGTATCCAAATCTTCTCAATGAACTCCACATAATCTTCATCTTCTAAATCACTTCCATTTCACATTCTACTCTATCATTCTCATCATTAGATTCTAGTAGCATTTGGTGAACTTCTTCAGCATCTCTTGAATTGATATATTTTTCAGTCATATTCAACAGTAAATGAAAAAAACAATACTGACTTTGAGCTTCATGTGAAAAAACAACTACACCAACATTGACTTTGAGGTTGATGGTATCTCTCAGATACAATTTACTATTGAATATCACACACCCTTACAAAAGACATGTTATAACCAAACTGATGGCTTAAATGTTATGGCTTTATGTTAGTCACATACAAACACAGAGCTAGTCGTGGACTTGAACCTATGCACCCACCATATGTAACAATATTTAAGAAAATTGTTTGTTTGTATCTCTCGGATCAGCTGTGACCACTGCAGAGTTAATAATTGAAAAACATTAGCTATTAACTCCATGGAGGAAGCATATCTAAAGGTAAACATCCCAGAAGGTTGCAAAATGGCAGTTGAGTAGAAGAATATATCATGCACCTCCTCCAAGAACCAAACTGGAAATAAAACTGAAGAGGGAAACAGTCACCCAAGGTAAACTGAAGATTACCTGAAAAACGAGGCTTTTAGCCAATGATAGGCAAAAATACCTTGAGACTGGTAGGAAGGGCAAGGTTGTGAGGTCATTAGAGGGACCAACCCATTCACGTGGGCAGAGGGCTACGGTGGCAGCATGGCTTTGGGAACTTCCCCTTGAAAGGAGAAGCTGGGATGACAATCTGGTTTCCCTAGCAGAGTGCTAGTGCCAGGGTCAGCCAACCACTGAGCAATGATCATTAAATGGTCACAGGGTTTCTCTTTGTTGGAGAGACCCTCTAGAGACAAAGCCAGTATTTCTATTTCATTATTAAAAAGGACAAAGCACAGGTTTTGTGTTCACAACCACTCACATTGGTCCCCAGAGAATAGAAGGTGAAACAGACTGGAGTCATGTGAGGATAGGATTGAGTATGAAGCACTAGGGAGAGACGTGGGGGAGCACCTGTGGGGTTTTCTGTACTGGGATATAACTTGATTCCGCAGAAGTCATTTTTCTTGAGAAGAACAAGAACCTCCCAAGGCATAAGCTATTACTTTGCCCTGTGGGATACCATTTGCCCCACCTTCTGGAATCCTGCTTGCCTCACCCTCTGGAATCCTGCTCACTCTACCCTGCATCCTTTCTTCTTTTTCTTTGTTTTCTTCTGTTTTCTTTTTTAAAGACTTTATTTATTTATCTTTAGAGAGAGGGGAAGGGAGGGAGAAAGAGAGAGAGAGAGAAACACCAATGTGTAGTTGCCCATTGCATGCCCCCTACTGGGGACCTGGCCTGCAACCCAGGCATGTGCCCTGCTTGGGAATGGAATTAGTGACACTTTGTTTTGCAAGGTGGCACCCAATCCACTGAACCACACCAGGCAGGGCTGTTTTTTGTTTTGTTTTAACTGCTTTTTTTTCTTTCTTTTCTCCCATCCTGTATCTTAGCCTTGGCAGAGGAGACAGCAACATACACAGATTCATGGGGCATCAGATGGTCTATAGACCCAGAATCTGGGCTCTGGAAACCCCATCCATTAGTCTACTAAAGGCCCTTCCCTGCTGAGTACAGAGAAATAATCCTAGGCAATCTCAGACAAGTTACTCAGGGGCAGAGGAACACATCCACCACCTTTCCTGAAGCCTGAAATGCATCTGCCATGAGAGATCCAGGAGTCCCATCTCCCTGATTCTTCCAGAAGCCTTCTTAGAAACAGCTATGTCTGTGACTAGTCTAAGACTGATGGCAGACTGGCAGGCAGAGACAGGTAGAGGGGGATTTTGCAGTGACTTGGTACATTTACCGACACACTCCTGGACCCAGTGTTGATAAAACACAGCTTTGAAGAACAGATTGACTCATATTGGATACAGCCAAGCCTGGAAGATTCAGCCACAAACTGTGGATAACTTGTAGCTTCAAAAAGGCTTCCAAGGGCTACACAAGGGCAGCATCTCACATTTGCTTATGCCAGCCTCAAACAACACCAAAGCCATATCAAAGGGGAGAAGGCAGCAACCAAGCACTAAACTCTGCTGAGACAAATTCCATTTTGTACTTTTTCATTATTTTCTTTATTTTTCTTTTTCATACACTTTTTATTATTTTTCTTTTTTCTTTTTCTTCTATTTTTTGCTGTTCTATTTTTTCTTTTATGTCTCTTATTTTACTCTTACCTTTGATTATCCCACCATTTCTCTGCTTCTTTTTCTTATTTGTGTTAATCTTTCTCTTTCTTTGTCCCTTTTTCTTATTTCCCCTTTCAATTCATTATTCATATTAGTTCTCTTCCATTTTCTTCTCCCATAAGCACTTTTCTTACTTTTGGTCTAGTCTTATCCTTTTACTTTTTCCTATTTCTCTACTATTCCATTTCTTTCTCCATCTATATTATTCTTTGATTTTTTTTATCCTTGATATTGCTATTATTGTTTAGGGGTGTTGCTTGTTTTAACTTTGTTTATTGTGATATTTTGCTTTGTTCTGTCACTACCTGTAAAACAGCATACAAGACATTGTGAGTGTTGAGACTTTTGTTCAGCCAACCAGAGAGGAGTTCCCACCAATGGAGGAATAAACAACATTCAGGACCCAAATATGTCAGGGGAGCTCATATAACCTACACCAGTAACATTCCTAGAGCATCCAGATCAGGAGATCAAAGTGACCGCACCACTCAGTCCCACAAGATCCTTAACATATAAGGCTAATCCACATAGGAAGGGAGTAAAAGATCTATATAATACATAGAGACAAACAAAAAGAGGTAGCTAAAATGGGGAGACAAAGAAACAATCTCTAAATGAAGGAAGACATGGGATCTCCAGAAAAAGAGTGAAATCAAATTGAGGCAAGTGATTTATCAGACATAGAGTTCAAAGTGATAGTTACAAGGATGCTCAAGGAACTTAAGGAGAACTACATCAGCATGAAAAAGAACATGGAAACTATGAATACAAACCGGCTAAAAATGAAGAATGAAATATCTGAAGTGAACAATTACACTATAAGGTATTAAAAGTGGGCTAGATGAAGCAGAGGAGAGAATCAACGATTTGGAGGACAAGGTAGAAAAACACCCATAGCAACAAAATGAAAAATAATACTTTGAAAGAATGAAGATAGTTTAGGAGAGCTTTGAGAAAACATGAAACAAAACAATGTTTGCATCATAGAAATACCAGAAAGAAAGGAAAGAGAACAAGTGATAGAAAGCCTGTTTGAAGAAGTAATGACACCAAACTGCCTTAATTTGGTGAAGGAGGATGTCACCAACAAATTCAGAAAGCACAGAGTACCAATTAAGATGAACCCAAAAAGGCCTACACCAAGGCATATCACAATCAAAATGGCAAAATTTAAAGAAAAAGAGAGAATCTTAAAGGCGGCAAGAGAGAAACAGCTACTTACAAGGGAGCTCCAATAATGCTGTCAGCCGATTTGTCAATAGAAACACTGCAGGCCAGAAGGGACTGGCATGAAATACTCCAAGTAATGAAAAGCAATGACCTGCAACCAAGACAAGACTGCTCTATCTATAAAGACTCTCATTTAAGATGGAAGGCAAAAAAAAAAAAAAAAAAGAAAGAAAGATTTTCCCAGACAGAAAAAAAAAAATGCTAAAGGCGTATATTTCCATCAAACCAACTTTGTGAAAGATGCTTTAAGAAGAAGAAATAGAGAGGAACACAGATACAGAGGAAAAATGGCAATGAATAAGTACCTGTTAATAACCTTAAATATAAATGGATTAAATGTTCCAATCAAAACAAAAGAAAACACAATGCACATATATGCTGTCTACTAATGACCTAACTCAATCAAATAATTTACATAGGCTTAAAGTGAAAGGATGGAAAAATACTGCATGCAAATGGAAACAAAAAATCTGGGTAGCAATATTTCTATCTGACAAAATATATTTCAAAACAAAGTCTATAACAAGAGATAAAGAAGGTCACTACATAATAATAAAGGGATCAATACAAGAAGAGGATATAACCCACAAAAATATACATGCAAAAATATAGGAGCTCTTAAATATATTAAACAATGTTGGTGGAATATAAGAAAGAGATCAACAGCAATACAGTCATTAGAAGAGATTTTAACACCTTACTGACATCGATGGACAGATCTTGCAGACAAAAAAAAATCAACAAGGAAACAATGACCTTAAAAGGCACACCAGATAGAATGCATTTAAATTATTTTTACAGAACATTTTAACCTAAAGCAGAGGAATACACATTCTTTTCATGTGCACAGGGACCATTCTCAATTCTCAAAGATTCACATGATAGGATGCATTATAAGTCTTAAATTCAAGACAATTGAAATCAGACCAAGCATTTTCTTGGATTACAATGACATGAACTAAAAATCAACCTCAATTTAAAAAAGCTGGCCCGGCTGGTGTAGCTCAGTGGATTGAGCGCGGGCTGGGCCAGAGGGTCCCGGTTCGATTCCCAGTCGGGGCACATGCCTGGGTTGCAGGCCAGGTCCCCAGTGAGGACCATGTGAGAGGCAACCATACATTGCTCTTTCTCCCTCCCTTCTCCTCTCTCTGAAAATAAATAAATAAAATCTTTAAAAAAAAAGGTCCTCAAAAACATTCAAATACATGAGGCTAAATGGTATGTTATTAAATAATTAATGTGCCATCAATGAGACCAAGGCAAAAATCAACAACTACCTGGAACAAATGAAAATGAGAACACAACACCAAATGCCTATGGGAAATAACCAAAGCAGTCCTGAGAGGGAAATCTGTAGCAATACAGACCTACCTCAAGAAGGAAGAAATATCGTAAATAAATAATTTAATGCTATACCCCAAAATAACTATAAAAACAAAAAAAAAAGTCCAGATTGAGTAGAAGGAAGGAAATTATCAAGATGATAGTGGCAATAAATGACCTAGAGACTAAGCAACGCAATTCAAAAGATCAGTGAACCTAGGAGCTGGTTCTTTGAAAAGATAAACAAAACTGACAAACTTTAAACCAGACTCATCAAGAGAAAAAGACAGAAGGCCCAAATTAATAAAATCAGAAATGAGACTTCCTAAGATGGCGGCATAGGTGAAGGCGCCATGCCGTCTCGCACAACCAAACAAGGAAACAAATCAGAAATTTATACAACCAAAAACAGCCAGATCTGACAGAAAATCGTATGGAGAGGAAGTCCGACAACCAAGGAATTAAAGAAGATACATTTGTCCAGTCTGGTGAGCCGGGAGGAGCAGGGCGGAGGGAGAACACTCAGTGACGCTGTGGGCGAGCTTGTGAGCAGACGGCAGGACCACGGTTGGAGGGGCGGTTCCCGCGGGGCTGCAGCACACTGAGACGGGGGTGCCTAACCGAAGTGCAGCCAGCGCCCGGCTCATCTGGACCCAGTGGGGCTGAAACTGGTGGACCAGGCAGGTCCGAATTCTTGTGCAGGCGGACTGGGAGAGAAAGCAGGGTGCAACCCATTGGCGAAGATTAAGAGAACCTGTGGGGGTGGAACCGGCAGCCGGAGGAACTCCCGGCCTCACAGGAGAGTTCGCTGGGGAGACCCACGGGGGATTGGAGCTGTGCAGCCCGTCCACCGACCCGGAGCGACCCCTGGAGCCAGTGCAGAGGGGCTCGAATCACTTGCAGGAGGTGGTGTGGTTGAGGAGAGCAGAGAAGGCGCCATTGTGCTCTCAGGTCCCGCTCCCACAGGCTATGTCACAGCACAACAACCGGGAGTTTCCCTGCACGGGGGAACCACAAAGCTCCGCCCTCCTTATAGTAACAGGCTCACCGAGGGAAAAAAATGCCCCAAAGAAAGGAACAGATTAAAGCTCCAGAGCTAACTGACCAAGAGATAGCCAACCTATCAGATGCACAGTTTAAAACCCTTGTAATAAGGATGCTTTCAGAATTTGATGAAAAATTATCAAAATTGCTGGAATAAATGAGGAGAGATCTGCAGGGAACCAATAGAGATAAGAATGAAACTGGGACTCAAATCAACAGAGTGGACCAGCAGAAAGAAAAAAACAGCCAACCAGAAAAGAATGAAGAACCAAGAATTCAAAAAACGGAGGAGGGGCTCAGAAATCTCCAGGACATCTGTAAACGCCCCAACATACGGATCATAGGGCTGCCAGAAGGAGAAGAAGAAATCCAAGGAATTGAAAACTTATTTGAACACATAATGATGGAGAATTTCCCGAATCTGGCAAAGGAAATAGACTTTCGGGAAGTCCAGGAAGCTCAGAGTCCCAAAGAAGTTGGATCCAAAGAGGAACACACCAAGACACATCATAATTACATTACCCAAGATTAAAAATAAGGAGAGAATCTTAGAAGCAGCAAGAGAGAAGGGGACAGTTACCTACAAAGGAATCCCCATAAGACTGTCAGCTGATTTCTCAAAGGGGACCTTGCAGGCAAGAAGGGGCTGGACAGAGGTGT
>PVJI01032152.1:0-12464 GCA_004026765.1 Micronycteris hirsuta
TGAACCAATGGGTAATTGGTTCAATTCCCAGTCAAGGCACATGCTCGGGTTGTGGGCTAGGTCCCCAGTAGGGGGCTCATGAGAGGCAAGCACATGTTGATGTTTCTCTCCCTCTCTTTTTCCTTCCTTTCTCTACAAATAAATAAAATATTTAAAAAATTGAAAAGAATAAAGTGATCATAACTAAGTATGAGGGTCATGTTGGTGTGGCTGATATTGCTTTTATGTTCAAGATGCCAAGAACAATGACCTCAACAACAGGGAGAAATAAGGAAGCAATTAAAGCAGCAAATGTTACTAAAGGTATAAAGTCTGTGAGTAAGTAATGTTCACTGACATTCGAAGAAGTTGAAAAATTGCTTTACATCTGGATTAATGAAAAACAGTTAGTGGGTGACAGCATTTCTGAGGCAATAATTTGCAAAAAAGCTGGGCAATTGCATGCTGATCTGTTAAAAGACAAGTGCGGAACAAGTGGTGAGAGTACTGAAGTGTTTAAAGCCAGTCATGGATGATTCAATAAATTTAAAAAGAGAGTTGGCATTCATCGTGTCGTGAGGCACGAGAGGCAGTCAGTGCCAACGAAGAAGGTGCTGAAAGCAATGTCACCAAGTTTAGAGTATTTGGAGACCGAGCATTTTGTCCCCCAACAAGTGTTTAACTAAGATGACACTGGTTTGTTCTGGAAGAAAATGCCTAACAGAACCTTTGCCACTCAAGAGAAGACATTGCCAGGGCACAAGCTGATGAAAGACAGGCTAACACCGCTGTTGTATGGGAATACTAGTGGGGATTTAAAACTTAAGTCTCTTCTAATGTATCACAGTGAAAACCTGTGAGTTTTGAAGAGAGAGAATGTGATAAAAAAGGAAGTTCAGTCTGATGAGGTGGGCTAGTACTAAAGCTTGGGTGATGAGGCACTTCTTTATAGAGTGGATTAATGAAGTTTTTGGCCCCAGTGTAAAAAAATATTTGCAGGGAAAAAAACTGCCTCTAAAGTCTTTGTTAATTATGGACAATGCTCACTGCTAACTCTCCAAGCTTGGAGGACAACTTACTGGAGGAGTTGAGTTTCATAACTGTAAAGTTCTTGCCCCATAACACGACTCCTTTGCTCCAGCCCATGGACCAGCAGGTAATTTCCAACTGCAAAAATCACTATACAAAGACCATTTTCCAGAGGTGTTTTGAAGTAATCTCAGATACACAGTTGACACTCGGAGTTTTGGAAGGACCATTATAATATCCTCTACTGTGTTGCTCTCTGTAGATGAGGCCTGGGGTGAAGTCTCTTACAAGATTATGAACTCTGCCTGAAAGAAATAAGCTAAAGTGGCCAGAAACTAAACTCCAAGGGACTTCGAAGGCTTTGAGAATGATCCTGGTGGCTCAGTAGTAGAACTATTGTATCTCTGGGCATTTCCATGGGCCTGGATAGAGGTCAGTAATGAAGATGTGGAAGAGTTAGTGGAGGAACACAGAGCAGAGCTCATCATTGAGGAGCTGCAGGAACTTCAAAAGGAGCAGCAACAGAGGGTGGCTGAGGAAATTTATTCAGGTGAGGAGGAGGGAAGGGAGGAAGCCTCTACTGCACTGACAAAAAAAAAGTGTGTAAATGGGTTCAAGTTCAAAACTCTGTGGAAAAGTCTCACCTAGACAAAGCTCTAGCAAGCAGACATGTCACCCTTTAGAAACATTTTGAAACATAGACAGAAACAAGTTTATGTTGATAGGTTTTCAGTGAAACTCCCTAAATCTGAGTTTCCAACAGTGTTCAGTGAAGTCAAGAGACAGAACAAAAGAAGAAACCCCTGAGAAATCGCCTAAAATTGTCTTGGAAGAGGACTCCTCTTCCAACAATTAGCCCTTCTCCTCTTCCTCTTTCACCTTGCCACCATCCCATCATGCCAGGAACTCCCCTCAGTATAGGTAAAGTTACATTTTATTTTATTTTTATGTGATTAATTGCTTTTTTTAATCCATGTCTGTTTAGTTTTAAGGTTCTGTATTAAAAAAAAAAACACCTCATTCCTTGATATTAGCCCAATACAATGTGAAAGTTCTAGGGAACTTTCATGAACTATTTCTAATTACTTTATTTCTTATGGGAAAAATTTGTTCAGTACTCATCAGTTTTGGCACTTGTCTCAAGTTCTGGAGTCAATTAATGCTGAGTACTGAAGAACCACTGTATCTCATCTAATTGACATAACTTTCTATTCTGGCTGATGAACCCCTTTTTAAAAATTTTTAAATTGTTACCCAGTCAGGGCACATGCCTGCGTTGCAGGCCAGGTCCCCAGTGGGGGCCATGTGAGAAGCAACCATACACGGCTGTTTCTCTCCCTCTCTTCCTCCCTCCCTGCCCCTCTCTCTAAAAATAAATAAATAAAATCTTTAAAAAAATTGTTGTTCAATTACAGTTGTCCCCATTTTCCCCCATTACTCTCCCCTGCCCCGTGCATGCCACCTCCCACACTCAATCCTCTCCCATATTGCCCTTGTCCATGGGTCCTTTCTACGTGTTCCTTGACTTGACCCTTCCCTTTCTTTCCCACGTTATGACCTTTAAATATTTAAAATAATCATGTTCATAAACTTTTTACATATATCTTTAATATTAATTAAAAGAGTATTTGTTACATCAAAGTGCATGTACATTTTATATGTACTTTGACATATTTTCCTACATTGTTATTTTGGTGTTATTTTGGTGTTTTTAAAATTACTTTTATTGTGGTAAAACTTACTCTTAGTTATTTCTAATTGTACAGTTCAGTGATGTTAAATATATTCACATTTTGGACAACTAATCTCCAAAACTTTCTCATCAAAACTAAAATTTGACACCCATTAAACAACTACTATTTTTCCCTTTCTCCTCCCCACCCATTCCCCACCCCAACCCAGTTCATGGCAAACACCATTCTACTTTCTGTTACTATGAATTTGACTACCATAGATACCTTATGTAAATGGATCCTTTGCATTTAAAATGTCTTTTTGTGACTGGTTTCTTTCACTTAGCATATTGTCCTTAAGCTTTATCTATGTTGTACTATGTGCTGGAATTTTCTTTCTTTTTAAGGTTGAATATTCCATTGTATTTATATACCACATTTTACTTGCCTCTTGATGGATGCTTCAGTTGCTTCCACACATTGGCTATTGTGAATAATCCTTCTATGAACATGGATGTATAAAAATATTTATTTGAGGCTTTTCCTTCAATATTTTTGGATATATACCCAGAAATGGAATTCTTAGATTATAAAATAATTATATTTTCAATTTTTGGAGGAACCACCATAGTAGTTTCATCATTTATATTTCTACCTGCAGTGCACAAGAGATCTTATTTCTCCATACCCTTGTTACCATTTATTATTTAATGTGTTTTTTAATTACTTTATTGTTCTTCAATTACAGTCATCTGCATTTTCTCCCCTACCCCTGACCCCATCCAAACCTACCTCCCTCCCTTGCTTCCACCCTCCCCCTTGGCTTTGTCTATGTGTCCTTTATAGTAGTTTCTGAAACCCTTCTCCCCACAATCCCCTCTCCACTCCCCTCTGGCTATTGTTGGATTGTTCTTAATTTCAATGTCTCTGGTTATATTTTGCTTGCTTTTTTCTTTTGTTGATTATGTTCCAGTTAAAGGTGAGATCATATGGTATTTGTCCCTCACCCCTTGGCTTATTTCACTTAGCATAATGCTCTCCAGTTCCATCCATGCTGTCGCAAAGGGTATAAGTTCCTTCTTTCTCTCTGTTGCGTAGAATTCCATTGTATAAGTGTACCATAGTTTCTATTTATTTAATGTGTTCTTTAAAAAATAACACATTACTTTCTGTTTCACTAATGAGTATAAGTGATATCTCATTGCAGTTTTGATTTGTATTTAACTAACAATCAATTACTGAACATCTTTTCATATGCTCATTTGGCATGTTTTCTTTTTGCAGACCAATCTATTTTTCTATATGAGTGTACTTGTTTTCTTCCGCACTTAAGAATGCTGGTGATCATGGTTATAATCATCACTATTATTATTACAATTTTGATATATTACCTTAGTTAAAATGAAACTAAACAGTATTTAATTACAAAAATAATTGATCTGTTTACTGTCAAGTTTAAACAAATATGTGCGTGTGTGTCATTATATAGCATCTTTTGGCTCTTTATGTTCTCAATTTTTACCAATACTTTGTTAATAAATTTCAATATTTTTGTTTATTACAAGTTGAATTTTACATTTAAAATTTTAAGTATTTTTAGGTCATTTCAGAATATTGATGGTGTTTCTTTACAGAGGCATTTTCAATATCTCTGGATTGATTATATGTTTGAGTTTTTTTCTTAATTATTATTTTATTTCTATATTTTTCCTAAGATACATGCATTTTCATTAAAATATTATTTAACTCTGGACAGATCACCAATATATTTATCTTACTTTTTGCTTCATTTCTCTTAGAAAGATATGTTCAGTCATAAAACAGATAAATTCTAACTAAAATATTGCTTCACTTGTAGAGATTACACATGCTTATTTCTTCATTATCCATAGTTTTCCATTCTTTCTTATTTTTTGCTTATACATATTTTCCAATTTCTATATGATATGTGGGTGTTACTTTTTCAATATAAGGGATGAATTAGTATTCTTAATTTATACAAGGTACAATGAAAACCATGATCTTAATAGAAAAATGAGCAGAACTGTTTAACAGGCATTCAGAAGAGTGGTATAAGAGCAAAAATATACATGTATTTTTATTCTTCAAAAATAGAAACGAAAATAATATTATATTTAAATTGTAACATAAAATGTTTTTAAATGTTAATATCAAATGTTGGTTTGAATGCACACCAGCAGAGTTGAATGAAGATTAATTTGGTAAATTCATTTTCATTAAAAATATAGCAATAGGTGACATGACTTTTAAAATATAAACATGATTTTAGTAATCTCCCATAAGACCACAATAATTGATTATGAAATGATGTACAAACAAATGCATCAAATATAGAATTACTAATAATATTCTAAAACTAGAAACTATATTGATATCCAAAATTTAATAAATTATAAGCAGTATGATATATTCACACAGTCAAATATATGCAATTATTGATAAGAATAATGCATACTCTTGTTCAACATGTAAAACACTCATTTTATTTTTTAAAAACAATATGTGCAAAAATGTCATTTATAATGAAATTCCATCAGTGTATATATATATATATATATATATATATACACATATAAGTATATGTATGTAAATATGAATAAAACATTTCTGAGTGGTGACCTTTTTAGTTTAATTTAATATTTATTTTACCCTCACCCGAGGATACTTTTTCATTGCTTTTAGAGAAAGAGGAAGGGAGAGAGAAGGGGAACGAGAGAAACAGTGATTGATTGCCTCCCATATGCACCCAGACCCTAGATCACAGGCACTTGGACCAGGGATTGAACATGCAACAACCTAAGTATGTGACCTGTCCAGGACTCGAACTCACAGCCTTTCAATTATAGGATGAGGCTCCAACCAACAGAGCCACACCAGCCAGGGCCTGGGTGGTGGCATTTTAAATTATTTTTATTTCATCTTATTTACTTTTAGAATATCTTTATTTTCTAAAGCAAAAACTTGAAAACTTATTTGAAAAAATAACAAAAGAAAAGTTCCCCAACTTAGTGAAGGAAATAGACATACAAGTTCAGGAAGCACAGAGAGTCCCAAACAAGTTGGACCCCAAGAAGGCTATACCAAGGCACATCATAATTAAAATGCCAAAAGTTAAAGATAAAGAGAGAATCTTAAAAGCAGCAGAAAAAAAGAAGAGAGTTACCTACAAAGGAGTTCCCGTAAGACTATCAGCTGATTTCTCAAAAGAAGTCTTGCAGGCAAGAAGGGACTGGCAAGAAGTATTCAAAGAGACGAAAAGCAAGGATCTATATCCAAGATTACTCTACCCAGCAAAGCTATCATTTAGAATGGAAGGGCAGATAAAGTGCTTACCAGACACAGTAAAACTAAAGGAGTTCATCATCACTAAGCCCGTGTTACATGAAATGTTAAAGGGACTTATCTAAGAAAAAGAAGATCAAAACTATGAACAGTAAAATGACAACAAACTCACAACTATCAGCAATGCAATCTGAAAAACCCCCAAAACAGCCCTGGCTGGTGTGGGTCAGTGTATTGAGCGCCAACCTGTGAACCATAGGGTCACCGGTTCGATTCCCAGTCAGGGCACATGCCTGAGTTGTGGGCCAGGTTCCCAGTAGGAACCAGTAAGCACACATTGATGTTTCCCTCCCTCTGTTTTTTCCTCCCTTCCCTTCTGTCTAAAAATAAAATAAATAATATATTTTAAAAAAGAATTATTTTTAAAAAAACAAAAATAAAGTAAGAAAACAACTAGAACAGGAGCAGAATCATAGAAATGGACATCACATGGACGGTTATCATTGGAGAGAGGGAAGAGGGAGAATGGGGAAAAGGTACAGGTAATGAGCATAACTTGTCGGTACAAAATAGGGGAATGTTAAGAATGAAGAAGCCAAAGAACTCATATGTATGACCCATAGACATGAACAAAGGAGGAATTGCTGGAGGGAATGGGGATACTGGGTGGAGGGGGGAAAATGGGAAAAATGAGACAACTGTAATAGCATAATTAATAAAATATACTTAATAAAATCAAAAACTATAATAATCACAATAATGTACTATTTTTAAAGTTTAAATGTTTTTAAAAAGTTGACAATTTAAATATCTCAGCTGTTTGTGTGTGTGTGTGAAAGAAATATTTTGTGAGAGAGAGAGAGCAAGAGAGAGAGAAGAATGGTTTTCTACACAAAATTTTTTCCTGGCCTGGTTGATTTTTTCCCATTATTGTATGCTTTTCTTCCTATATTTTATCTGAATATTGTTATCAGTGTTAAGGAAATATGCTGATGCAAACTTATAAGTTACTTGAGATAACAGCTTGCATTGTGAAAGGGTAAAATTATTCTCTTCACTATGGCAACCCTGAAGATATGTGGTCGACAGCCTTCAATACAAGGCTTAATAACCTTGGAGTAAGTCATTGCTGTAAACTTGCACATCCTGACCATAAAATATCATTGGCAAGTATTAGCCATTTCTCTGCAAATGCAAAGCCCTCATTTATCATCATTCCATAGAAATGATATTAAAAAGTTAGCACATCTGTTGTTTTATATCCTCTATTTTATGACCATTTCTCCTCTCTCGACAGAAAAAAATTGTTATATGAGCTATTGAACTGCTTGTTTTCTTATCTGCCCGTTTCTCTGCTTCACTGTGTCTGTACACTCTTCATTCATCTTTATTAGATCTGCAAAAGGCTGAAAAACCCTGTCTAGTGTGAAAGTTCTTGTCAATTATTTAAGGAGGAAAAAAGCTCTCTAAGACAGAAAGGCATATGGAATTGGTCTGGTTTATTTTCCTTATGTACGTAGTCAATATTTGCTGCCCAGCCCCACAGTTCAAGAGGACTTAGATTTTCTTGAAAACCTCATAAATTATGGCACAAAAGCTTCCAGCCTAATTAAAACCAGAGGGAAATGAGATCTCCCATCGGTAATGAGGTATGAATTGTGGCCTGCATGGAATAGAATGTAACAACAGATATTAAAAGTTGGCCTTTTTCAAAATTAGACTTAGCAGATCCAGATAGAGCACCACTCACCCAGTTTTCTGATCTCAGATATTTTCTCAAATGTGATAATATAACATTATTAAAGTTTTATTCTTTGGGGTTTAGCAACCAATCTCTTTCAGGCACAGCATTTAAGCATCAAATCTAGAAAGAGGGTGATGTATGGGACATCCCTTGCTGCATCAGCAGAGCCAGCTGGAGGGCATGGAACCCGTTTTGGCACCTTGGGGCCAAGGTAGGTAAGTTCTGTTGCCAGGAAAGCAGTGAGAAGTATCATACAAAGAAGACAAATGTAAGCCAAAGGCCAGTAAGCAAAGCTTATGGATGAAGTGTCAAGAGACTATTAAGCAGGCAGTGAACTAAAAAATCAGGATGTGTGAGAAACTGGAGAAGTATGGTAAGACTCCCAGCCAGAGTCAGAGATCAACCACTAACCCCACATACAATCCATTTAGTTCTATGTTTTTGCTGGGCTCTTAGTATTTTTTTAATTTAAATACTCTCCCATTCATTAAATTTATTTAAATAATTTATGAAATATGCATGTAAAATTTAATGGAAAAATTGTTAATAACCTTTCCAACCTAACATATTTTCTATTAATAATTTTTTCTGTATTTTAAGTAAATTTTGAAGTTATACTGTATATGTGATTTTATAGTTGGTCACATAAGCATTATCCATAACTTGTTAACAATTGTATTAACTAGATAAATAAATGTATATCACATGGATAAGTTTGATTTTTAACAGTTCCCATGCATATGGGATGTTTTTTCTTTTCTTTCTTTTTGCTAATATATAGCATTGCCACAGATTTATGTAAGAACTGTACCTTGAAAATATTGCTAAATTATTTTCCAAAACCATTGTAATACATTGCAGTTTTAAAAGGAAGGTATTTGACTAGTGCTTTTTGAATTTTAATAAACATATGAGTCACCTGGGGATATTGTTAAAATAAAGATCCTGACTCAGTCAGATCTTGGGTGTGACCTGATATTCTGAAATTCTAACATGCTCCCACGTGATGCAATGCTAAAGATTCATGAAACACATTTTCAGCCTCAAACTATTAGATTATATGTTCAATTAATCCTCATCCACTGTAAATACTATTAGTTTTAGAATTTTGATTATTATGATAAATGAAAAATATTCACAGAATGTTAATTCTCATATTTTCTTAATAAACAGTTTTGCAAATTCTTACATTTTCTCTTTCATTATTGATCTTTTAATGTCCTTTTGTCATTGCCTAATGATAGAAACTGTGACAAAGACAGAGTTTATTGTTTTATATACTTTAATAAATTTCACATATACTTGTCATTTGATAACTTTCTTTTATCTCTAGGATCATAAATAATAGATGGATAAATTTGAATATAATAATGTTAAGGAATTCTATTTGTCGTTTTATTTTTAAAAAGGTAAAAATGATAGGTTATAAATTCTCAAAAGGTTTTTTCAAAATCTGTAACTTATAAAAATTAGTTTTGAATATAGATAAGTCCTCAAATCAATAAAAAAATCTAATAGAAAAATAAGCAAAATAAATAAGCTGTAATTTCTAAGAAGATAAAAAACATGTGACTAAACATTTTTTTAAATGCTATCCATCCTCATTAGAATCATTAAAATGCCAATCAAGTTCCCAATAAAACTCAGTTTTGTGAAACAAATTTTAAAATGGAGCCTGACAGAGATAATTATTAGAGGAGTTGTGGATCAGGATCCCCTTACACATTATTGATAGGAATTTAAATTGGTGCAGTTGCTTTGGAAACTTGTCTAGAACCTTCTTATAATGCTGAATTTTCAGGTATCAAATACTCAGTCATTCCACTCTCGGGATAAATACATGATATAAAAAGTGATGTGTAAAAAGTGGCATTTATGTGCTGATAACAAGAACTCTGGAAGCACACGTGTCCATAGAAATGAGAAAGAATGACACAGTATGTATAAAGGCATGTTCTCACAATGGAATACCAAAAATGTCCAGGAGAATCACAGCCACATAAAATAAAATGCGTAAAGCCTAGTAATATAATATTGTGAAAAAGGAAAGACATAGAAAAAACATATTGCATAACATCTTTTACATATAGTTGGCAAACAAGAAAATCTAAATTATTTATTGTTTAGGCATATATATTTGTATGAAGAACAAAGAGAAACAAAGTATACACAGCTGAGTAGAGTTGCTGCATCTGAACAAGGAGACAGAGATGGAATAACAAATAGAACAAAGAGTACATGTAATTTTCCTGGTATTGTTCTAGTTCATTAATTGGACAATCCAGTGGTATTTTAATTTTTAAAAATCTGGTTTTGAATTGGAGGCCCTGCATTAACAGGTTTTTTTTTTTAAATTACAAACTCCTGAGGCTAGAAAGGTAATGAGGGAGAAAAAAGAGAGGCCTCCAATATAATTTCAAACATATAAGCTAACATATAAGCTAAGAGAGACAAACAAAATTAATAATTGATAATCAGATGAGTAATTCACCTCAGAAGAAAGTAAAGTATAATATGAGAACCTGAAAAACATTTTGAACTAAGGCTTCTTAGTATTTAGGATTTTCCAAAAAGATAAATGAGAATAAACCCTTGATTAAATTGCATAAGAAGTTATTACACATAGTAGGCAGAACTAAAATGAAAATATTTGGATATAAAATAAAACCAACTAGAAACTTGTTGTTTTAAATGCAAAACAGAAACTCTAGTTAAAAATAAGGATATTTTTTCAGTATTCAATGAGTAGTGAGTATATAAAAGTACTTGTTCAAGTCAGAATACAGAATGAGTTTAGGTTTATTAGGAAGAAACAGATATGAATGCATATTAAACATGTAATAGCAAAATATTCTAATATCCAACTCCTTTCTTCCTTAAACATTGACATTTATCTTTTGCATTTATGTTAATTATCTATCTGGAATATATTTTCATGTTTTACATAAAATATGGATCTAATTTTTAAGATAATTTTCCACTTAGAAAACCAATGGTCCCAGCATTGGTCCCAAAGGTCCCTTATCCCACTAATTGATGGTAACAATTCTACCATATATCAGTTTCCAATATGCATTAGTTCCTTTATAGCTTCCCAACACTTTTACTATTTGATTATTCCTAAACTAATAAAACACTATATTTATTACCATATCTTTGTAAGAAATTATTTATAAACTATAGGGCAAAACATCCTATCTTATTCTTTTTCATAACTGTTTTGGCTATGCTTAACCCTTAGCCCTCATACTTACAACATTTTTTCATTAAGTTCTAACATATATTTTTATTAGGTATTCTTAAACCCATTGTGGATTATGCTGTTATGAATAGAATGTTCAATATGTTTCTTAATTGGTTTGTATATTGATCTTTCATCTACCATTTCTGCTAAAGTCTTTTAATACCTCAGTGTACAAATTATTTTATATTTTATATGTGGATGATATTTCTTTCCTTCCTTTTTAATTCATATACTTCCTTACTGGCTAGAATTCTCTAATGTAACAACATAAAGAGGTGTATTAGCATTTTTGTCTTTTCCTGACTTATAAAATTTTATTCTATAAAACTTGTTTGTTTCATAATTTTCATACATTCCACTTACCACATTATGAAAATTCTCTTTTATTCCACATTTGCTAAGAATTTTATAATGAATGTTCATTAAATTTTATCAAATGATTTTTCTACATTTATTGCTATATTTTCTTTTATCTATTAATATATTTTTACCTTTGTACATTGCTTTAACTCTTGTGGAGGTTGTAGTATTGTTCACAAATACTCACTACTAGTCCTGCAAAAGCTTTATAAAGCTGTGCTCAATGTCATGTGACTTGCAATTGCTGTGCCAGCTGTGGGAAGACTACAGTTCATCCCTTCCTCAAATTTTGCTCTTGTCTGCATGAATGCTTTGTTACAGCTTGAACAGAAACACCCTGGAGCAAATCTGTAGCTTAGAGCAGAGCCAGAGCTGAATTTCAGCCTATATGAGACAAGAATTATAAAGTAAACTGTGTTGTTTTAAGTTGCTGAGATCCCAAGATGGGTTGTGCAACAAAGCTGACCAAAAAAGCTTATAAAATGTCTTTTCCATAATATTTTACTAGCATCTCTTTAAAAAGATTTTGCAAATTAAGTTTTCATTTTTCTCATACAAATGTTTCCAACATTGAAATTTGTTTCTTATTGCAGTGTAACTTTCACTGCATTGTTTTCATATATGTTGGGTTTGTATTATTTCCATGAACTGTAATTTATTTTATTTTTATTTTAGCCATTTTTAAACAAGCTCTATATACATTTGAAAAAAATATTCTCTTTTTCAGAACATGCTGGTTATGTGTGTGAAGTCACACATATATGCATACATGTCAAAACTATCTTTTTTATTATATAATTTCAGACCTCTATTGCTTTAGTTCCTCTACCTAATTTATCTCTCAGGTGTTGAAAGTAAAGAATTAAAGTCCATAATAACCAATAAATATCTATTGTACACATTCATAAAGGACTGCATCATGATTTTATTGATTTTTGAGAGAGAGAGACAGAGACAGAGTGAGAGAAAAAGAGAGTGAGAAACATTGATTTGTTGCACTTATTTATACATTCATTGGCCGAGTCTTGTATGTTCCCTGACCAGGGATCAAACATGCAACCACAACTTATTGGTACAGCACTCTAACCAACTGAGCTATTGACCAGGGACAAGAACTGTATCATTTTTTTTT
>PVJI01032153.1:0-12477 GCA_004026765.1 Micronycteris hirsuta
AAGAAGGGGGGAAAAGTGGGACAACTGTAACAGCATAATCAATAAAATATAGTTTAAAAAAAGCAATTAGGATTAAAGGAGATGGATATACAGTACATTTAATTTAATTTAATTTCTAAAATATTTTATTTATTTGTTTTCAGACAGAGGGGAAGGGAGGAAGGAAGAGGGGGAGAAAAACATCAATGTGTGGTTGCCTCTCATGTGCCTCCTACTAGGGACCTGGTCTGCAACCCAAGCATGTGTCCTGACTGGAAATTGAACCGGCAACCCTTTGGTTCACAGGTCAGCGGTCAATCCACTGAGCCACACCAGCCAGAGTTAATTTTATTTTTTAATTATATTTTTTGATTATTCTATTACAGTTTTCCCAATTTCCCCCTTTGCAACCCCTTCATCCAGCAACCCCTACTCCCTCAGGCAATCCCCACACCATTATTCATGTTCATTGGTCATGCATATAAGTTCTTCCACTAGTCCATTAACTATACTGTACGTTACATCCTCATGGCTATTCTGTAACTACCTATTTGTACTTCTTAAACCCTTGAACTCTTCATCCATTCATTCCCTCACACCCCTTGTCCATCTGGCAATCATCAAAATGGTCTCCACATCCGTGATTCTGTCTCTGTTCTTGTTTGCTTAAATAGCTTTTTAGATTCGATTTTTTTTTGTTTATTCTATTATAGTTGTCCTGTTTTTTCCCTTTTGCTCCACTCCACCCAGCTCACCCCTCTAGCCCACAGTCAATCCCCTCTCAGTTGTCCATGTCCATATATCATTCATACATGTTCTTTGACTAGTGCTTTCCCCTTTCTTCTACCATTCCCCTATCCCTCCTCCCCTCCTAGAGCTATCAGCCAGTTCCATGTGTCCATGTCTCTGGTTTTATTTTTCTCATTAGTTAATTTTGTTCATTAGATTCCAGTTTTAAATTAGGTCATATGGTATTTGTCTTTTACCAACTGGATTATTTTGCTCAGCATAATACTGCTCCAGTTCCATCCATGCTGTCACAAAGGGTAGGAGCTCCTTCTTTCTTTCTGCTGCATAGTATTCCATTGTGTAAATGTAGTTTTTTGATCCACTCATTTACTGATGGACACTTACGCTGTTTCCAACACTTGGCTATTGTAAATAGTGTTTCTATGAACATAGGGGTGCATAAGTTCTTTTGAATTGGTGTTTTAGGATTTTTAGGATATATTCCTAGTAGTGGAGTTGCTGGGTCATCAGGCAGTTTCATTTTTAGTTTTCTGAGGAAATTCCATACTGTTTTCCACAGTGGCTGCATCAGTCTGCATTCCCACCAACAGCACACTGTTGTTCCCTATTCTACACATCCTCACCAGTACTTGTTTGTTGATTTATTAATGATAACCATTCTCACAGGTGTGAGGTGATATCTCATTGTGGCTTTAATTTTCATCTCTGTGATGGCTAGTGATTTTGAGCATCATTTCATATGTCTATGGGCCCTCTGTATGTCCTCCTTGGAGAAGTGTGTATTCAGATCCTTTGCCCATTTTTCAGTTGTGCTGTTTGTCTTCCTGGTGTTGAGTTGTGTGAGTTCTTTATATATTTCAGAGATTAAACACTTGTCCAATGTGCTATTGACAAATATGTTCTCCAATACCGCTGGTTCCCTTTTCATTTTTTTAAAGATTTTATTTGTTTATTTTCAGAGAGAGGAGAAGGGAGGGGAGAAAGAGCAATGTATGGTTGCCTCTCACATGGCCCTCACCGGGGACCTGGCCCACAACCCAGGCATGTGCCCCAACTGGTTCCCAGCCTGTGCTCAATCCACTGAGCTACGCCAGCCAGGCTGGTTCCCTTTTCATTTTGATGATGGTTTCTTTAGCTGTGAAAAATCTTTTAAATTTGATATAGTCCCATTTGTTTATTTTTTTCCTTCATTCCCCTTGCCCTGTGAAATATATCTGCAAAAATATTGCTATGTGGGATGTCTGAAATTTTACTGCTTAAGTTTTCTTCTAGGAGTTTTATGTTATCATGACTTGTGTTTAAGTCTTTTATCTATTTTGAGTTTATTCTGGTGCATGGTGTAAGTTGGTGGTCTAGTTTTTATTTTTTTATTTTTGGCGTGTACCAGTCCAGTTCTTCCAACACCATTCATTGAAGAGACTGTTTATTCCATTGTGTGCTTATGCCCCCATTGTTGAATATTAATTGACCATAGAGACATAGTTTTATTTATGGGCTCTCTATTCTGTTCCATTGATCTATGTGTCTATGCCAATACCAGACTGTTTTGATTACAGTGGCCTTGTAGTATAGTTTAATATCACATATTGTGATCCCTACAACTGTGTTCTTCTTTCTCAGGATTGCTGAGATTATTTGGCGTCTTTTTAGTTCCATATAAATTTTTGGAATATTTGTTCTAGATTTGTGAAGTATGTCATTGGTATTTTAATAGGAATTGCATTGAATTTATAGATTGCTTTGGGTAGTATGGGCATCTTAATGATCTTAATTATTCCAATCCATGAATATAGTATATGCTTACATTTATTCATATCTCCCTCAATTTCTTCCTTCAGTTTTGTATAGTTTTCTGAGTAGAGATCTTTTACATCCTTACTTATATTTATTCCTAGAAACTTTATTTTTCTTGTTGCTATAGTAAATGGGATTTTTTCTTAGTTTCTCTTTTTGAGAAATCATTGTTGGTGTACAAGAATACCATCAATCTCTGAATATTGACTTTGTATCCTGCTACTTTGCCAAATTCGCTTATTAGGTTAGTAGTTTTTTGGTGGAGACTTTGGGTTTTCTATGTACACTATCATTTCATTTGAGAATAATAAGTTTTATTGCTTCCTTTGCAATTTGGATGTATTTTATTTGTTTTTATTGTCTAATCATTGGGGCTAGGACTGCCAGTACTATTTTGAGTAAGAGTGGTAGAAGCAGCACCTTGTCTTGATCTTAATGAGATCCTTTCAGGTTTTGCCAATTGAGTTGTATGTTGGCACTAAGTTTCTCATATATGGCCTTTACTATGTTAACATATGCTCCTTGTATTCGAACTTTGCTGAGTGTTTTTATCATAAATGGGTGCTGGATTTTGTCAAATGCTTTTTCAACACCTTTTGATATGATCACATGATTTTAGTCTTTCATTTAATTTTTGTGACGTATCACATTTATTGATTTGCAAATGTTATACCATCCGTGCATCCTTGGGATAAATCCCACTTGACCATGATGTTTGATCTGTTTAATGTATTGTTGTATCTGGATTACCAATATTTTGTTGAAGATTTTAGCATCTATATTCATCAGATATATTGGTTTGTAATCTTATTTCTTGTTGTGCCTTTACCTGCTTTTGGAAATAGGATAATACTGACCTCATATATCGATCGAATTTGGGAGTCTTCACACTTCTGGAATTTTTTGAAGTAATTTGTGAAAGATAGGTGTTAGCTCTTCTTTGAATGTTTGGTAAAATTCTCCTGTGAAGGCATCTGGTCTAGGGCTTTTGTATGCTGAGAGGTTTTTTTTATTACTACTTGAATTTCACTTGTTGTTTTTGGACTTCAGGCCTTCTGCTTCTTTTGATTCATTTTGGGAGTTGTATGTTTCCAGAAACTTTTCCATTTCATCTAGGTTGTTCAATTTCTTGGCATATAGTTGTTCATTGTAATTTCTTACAATCTTTTGTATTTCTGTGGTTACTTCTTTTTCATGTCTGATTTATTTTTCAGATCTCTCTCTCTCTCTCTCTCTCTCTCTCTCTCTCTCTGAGCAGACTGGTTAAAAGTTTGTAAATTTCTGATCTAGAATCCTGAATTCTGGCCAAGATAGAGGTGTAGGTAGAAACATTTCACCTCCTCGCACAACCAAAAGAAGTATAAAAACCAATCTAAAATCAATAAACAACCAAAAAACCCCAGAAAAATCAAACTTCATGGAACTCTGACAACCAAGGAATTAAAGAAACAGTCAACCAGACCAACCAGACTGGTGCTCTGAGACAAAGAACTAATGCCCAAATAAAAGAACAGAGAAAGACTCCAGAAAGAGAGCTAAGTGATGAGGAGATAGCCAACTTATCTGATGGAGAGTTCAAAACCCTGGTAATCAAAATGCTCACAGAACTTATTGAACTTGGTCGAAAAATGAAGGAGCAAATGAAAGATACCCAAAGTGAAATAAAGCAAAATATTTGGGGAACCAATAGTGACAGGAAGAAAACCAGGACTCAAAGCAATGATTTGGAACAAAAGGAAGAAATAAACATCCAACCAGAACAGAATGAATAAACAAGAATTCAAAAAATTTAGAGAAGCTTAGGAACCTATAGGACAACTTTAAACATTCCAACATCCAAATTATAAGGGGTGCCAGAAAGAGAAGAACAACAGCAAGAAATTGAAAACTTATTTGAAAACATAATGAAGGAAAATTTCCCCAATCTTGCAAAAGAAATACACTTCCAGAAAGCCCAGGAGCCCAGAGAGTCCTAAAGAAGTTGGACCCAAAGAGGCACACACAAAAGCACATCATCATTAAGTTACCGAAGATTAAAGATAAAGAGAGAATCTTAAAAGCAGCAAGAGGAAAGGAAAGAGTTGCCTACAAAGGAGTACCCATAAGACTATCAGCTGATTTCTCAAAAGAAACTTTACAAGGCAAGAAGGGGCTGGAAAGAACTATTCAAAGTCATGAAAAGCAAGGACTTACATCCAAGATTACTCTATCCAGCAAAGCTATCATTTAGAATGGAAGGGCAAATAAAATGCTTTCCAGATAAGGTCAAGTTAAAGGAGTTCATCATCACCAAGCCCTTATTATATGAAATGTTAAAGGGACTTATCTAAGAAAAAGAAGATCAAAACTATGAACAATAAAATGGCAACAAACTCACAATCAACAAATGAACCTAAAAAAAAATGAAAACAAAAACTAAGCAAACAATCAGAACAGGAACAGAATCAGATAATTGGATATCACATGGAGGGTTTTCAGTGGGGAGGGGGAGGGGAGGAATAGGGGGGACAATGTATGGGGAAGAAGAAGCATAATCGGTAGGCATAAAATAGATGGGGAGAGGTAAAAAATGGTATAGGAAACAGAGAATTCAAAGAACTTATATGTGCAATCCATGAGCATGAACTAAGGGAGTGGGATGCTGGAGGGTTGGGGGATAAAGGGCAGATGGGGGAAAAGAGGTCAAAAATTGGGAAAACTGTAATAGCATAATCAATAAAATATACTTAAAAATAAAAAAACTTAAAAATAAATATTAAAAAAGAAGTCTGTCAATTTTGTTTGTCTTTTCAAAGAACCAGCTCCTGGATTCACTGATCTTTGCGTTGTTTTATTAGTCTCTATGTCATTTAATTCTGCTCTGATTTTGATTATTTCCTTCCTTCTACTTGCTCTGGGCTTTCTTTGTTGTTCTTCCTCAAGTTCTTTTAGATGTAGGAATCGGCTGTTTCTTTGAGATTTTTCTATCTTCTTTAGGTAGGCCTGTATTGCTATGAACTTCCCTCTCAGGGCTGCCTTCTCTGTGTTTCAGTTTTAGGGTTGTTGTGTGTTCATTTTCATTTGTTTCCAGATACCTTTTGATGCTTTTCTTGATCACATTGTTAATCCATTCATTATTTATTAACATGTTATTCAGTCCCCATGCATCTGAATATTTTTTATTTTTAATATATTTTATTGATAATGCTATTAAAGTTGTCCCATTTCCTCCCCGTTATTCCCCTCTGTCCTGCACAACCCCTCCCACATGCATTCTCTCTTCTTAGTTTATGCCCATGGGTGCTACATATAAGTTCTTTGGCATCTACATTTCTTATACTAATCTTAACCTCCCCGTCTATTTTGTACCTACCATTCATGCTACTTATTCCCTGTACCTTTTTCCCCATTCCCTGCCGCTCCTCACTGATAACCTTCCATGTGATCTCCATTTCTGTGATTCTGTTCCTGTTCTAATTGTTTGCTTAGATTGTTTTTGTTTTTGTTTTGTAGTTTCAGTTGTTGATAGTTGTAAGTTTCTTGTCATTTTACTGTTTATACTTTTGATCATCTTAACATTTCATATAATAAGGGCTGGATGATGATGATCTCATTTAACTTGACCTTATCTGAGAAGGACTTTATCTGCCCTTCCATCCTAAATGATAGCTTTGATGGATAGAGTATTCTTGGATGTAAGTCCTTGTTTTTCATGACTTTGAATACCTCTTTTCAACCCCTTCCTGCCTTTAAGGTTTCTTTTGAGAAATCAGCTGATAGTCTTATGGGCACTCCTTTGTAGGTAACTGCCTTGTTTCCTCTTGCTGCTTTTAAGATTCTCTCCTTATCTTCAATCTTGGGTAATGTGCCTTTGTGTGTGCTTCCTTGGGTCCAACTTCTTTGGGACTCTCTGAGCTTCCTGGACTTCCCGGAAGTGTATTTCCTTCGCCAGATAGGGGAAGTTCTCCTTCATTATTTGTTCAAATAAGTTTTCAATTTCTTGCTGTTGTTCTTCTCCTTCTGGCACCCCTATGATTTGGATGTTGGAACATTTAAAGTTGTCCTGGAGGTCCCCAAGCCTCTCCTCATTTTTTTGAACTCTTGTTTCTTTATTCTGTTCTGCTTGAATGTTTATTTCTTCCTTCTGCTCCAATCCATTGGTTTGAGTCCCAGTTTCCTTCCTTTCACTGTTGATTCCCTATACATTTTCGTTTATTTTACTTTCCATAGCCTTCACTTTGTCCTCTATTTTGTGACCATGCTCAACCATTTCTGTGAGCATCCTGATTACCAGTGATTTGAATGTGTATCTGATAGGTTGGCTATCTCTTCATCACTTAATTGTATTTTTTTCTGGAGTTTCGATCTGTTCTTTCATTTGAGTCAGTTTTTTTTGTCTTGGCACTCCTGTTATGTAGTAAGGGGTGGACCCTCAGGCAATCACCAGGGAGGGGCTACTCAAGTCACTGCGTTGTGGCACTATATGTAGGAGAGTGGTCTGAGAGGGAACAGTGCCTCTTGCTCAGCTCTAGGCTCACTTTCAGTTACTTCCCTCGCTACCCACAAGCACCCTTCTGGTGCTGATTCCCAGGTGGGTGGGTTTGTGTACCTTCTAGGACCCTGTGGGTCTCTCCCATGTTCTCTCTTGTGAAACTGGAAGTTTCTTCCACCGCTGCAACCCCCACACGTTTTTTCAGTGAGAAGTTTTGAGGCTTCTTTTCCCTGTGATGGAACTCTGGGTTGTGTGGTCTATCTCCCTCCCGATGGTTCCTCCTTGTTTATCTGCTTGTGAATGTGGGGACACCCACTCCACCAGCCACTGCCTTGCCGAAGTCTGCCTACCACCACCTTGACTGTCCCCGTCCTCCACGTGCCATGTGCCTTAAGTCCTCTTCATCCAGGCTGCCCCTCTCTTCCCCTCCTACTGGTATGGATGAATGCTTCTTCTTTAATTCCTTGGTTATCAGACTTCCATACAGTTCAATTTTCTGTCAGTTCTCATTATTTTTTTGTTTTTGAATTTGTTGTTGTCCTTCTTTTGGTTGTGTGAGGAGGCACAGTGTATCTACCTACTTCTCCATTTGGCTGGAAGTTCATATTTGAATAAGTTTGAGTTTCTTTCTTGAGGTTTGTTTGTAGTTTCAAGCCATTGTGATCCGAGAATATGCTTGCTATGATTTCAATTTTCTTAATTTTTTAAAGCTTTTTGTTGTATCCTACCATGTGGTCTATCGTTGAAAATGATCCATGTGCATTTAGAATGAAAGTATATACTTTGCTTCTTGGGGTGAAATCTTTTGTAAATATCTATTAATTCCATTGGTCTAAAGTGTTGCCCAATGCAACACTATCTTTGTTGATTCTTTGTTTGAAAAATCTATCCATTGTTGACAAAGGAGTGTTAAAATCCCCTATGATTACTGTATTTCTGTCAATCTCTTGCTTAAAGTCCTCCAAGATATTCCTTATGTATTGAGGTGCTCCTATGTTGGGTGCATATGTTTACAAGGGTTATTTCTTCTGGTTAGACTTCCCCTTTAAGTGTTATGTAGTTACCTTCTTTGTCTCTTGTTGTGACCTTTGTTGTGAAGTCTATTTTGTCTGATATAAGTATTGCGAACCCAGCTTTTTTTCCATGCCTGTTTGCTTGGAATATTTTTTTCCATTTTATTCACTTTCAGACAGTGTAGATCTTTTGTACTGAAGTGGGTCTGTTGTAGGCAGTATATATGCAGATTATTTTTACTTATCCATTCAACTTCACTATGCCTGTTGATTGGAGCATTTAATCCATTTACACTAAAATTGTTACTGAGAAGCACTTATTCATTGCCTTTTTCCCTTTTGTATCTTTGTTCCTCTCTCTTTCTTCTTCTTTTTTTAAAAAAATACATTATTTACTTATTTTTAGGGAGGGGGAAGGGAAGAAGAAAGAGAGGGAGAGAAACATTGATGTGTGAGAGATATATCAATCAGTTGCCTCTCACATGCCCCCAGCCAGGGATATGGTGGGCAACCCAGGCATGTGCCCTGACTGGAAATTGAACCAGCAACCTTTTGGTTTGCAGGCCTGCATTCAGTCCACTAAGCCACACCAAACAGGACTGTTCTTCTTCTTAAAGCAGTCCCTTTAGCATCTCTTTCAGTGCAGTGCTGCCTTGGTGGAGATGTACTCTTTAGCCTTTTTCTGGGAAGCTCTTTATTCACCTTTCATTTGAAATGAAAGCCTTGATGGATAGAGTAGTCTTGGTTTCAAGTCCTTGAGTTTCATCACTTGGAATATTTTATGCCAATCCCTTTTGGCTTGTAGTGTTTCTTTTGAGAAATCAGTTGATAGCTTTATTGGAGCTCCCTTCTATGTTGCTGTTTCTCCCTTGCTGCTTTTAACATTCTCTAATTGTCTTTAAATTTTACCATTTTAATTATGATGTGTCTTGAAGTGGACCTCTTTGGGTTCATCTTAATTGGGACATTCTGTGTTTCCTGAACTTGCATGACTTTTTCCCTCACCAAGTTAGGGACTTTTTCTGTCAATATTTTTTCAAACAGATTTTCTATCCCTTGCTCCTTTTCTTCTCATTCTGGTATCCCTATGATGCAAATATTGTTATGTTTCATGTTGTCCCAAAGCTCCCTTATACTATTCTCATTCTTTTTTAGTCTTTTTTAATTTTTGTTGCTTGGAGTGGGTGTTTTTTTCTACCTTGTCTTCCAGCTCACTGATTCAGTCCTCAACTTCAATCTAGCCTGATTTTAATTCCTTCTACTGTATTCTTCATTTCAGATACTGTATTCTTCATTTTCTCCTGGTTCTTATTCATAGTTTCTTTGTCTTTTTAATCCTAATGTACTTCCCACTAAGTTCCTTTTAGCTCCCATAAACTTTCTTGTAGTTCTCACTGAGTTCCTTGAGCATACCTATAGCCATTATTTTGAACTCCATGTCTGACAGATTGCTTGCCTTAATGTCATTTAGCTCTTTTTCTGGGTGTTCCTCCCCTTCTTTCAACTGGGGGTTGTTTCTTTGTCTCCCTATTTTAGGTGCCTCTTTTTGTTCATTTTTTTGCCTCTCAGATTTCTCTGCTTTGACTCTGTCTTCATGGGATGGCATTCTGTGGTACAAGTTCTGTGGGACTCAGTGGTCCAGTCCCTTTGATCTACTGATCTGGATGCTCTAGGGATTCCTTTTAATTAGTTTATGGGGGCTCTCTTGTTGTACTTGGGCTTTTTTTATGATGGTTCATTCATTGGTGTGCTCTCTCCTTTGGCTGTCAGACTGAGTCACAACCCCCACCATGTCTTTTATGCTGTTGCACAGGTGTTGGCAGAAGAAAGCAATTATACCCAGAAAACCAAATCCATGTCAGCAAAAGTACCCCCTATGACATCAGCAATATTAACAGCAAATGAACAAAGATTAATAAATGTGAAAAGAGGTTGAGATTGTTACAAGATAGGAAAAAGAATATGAGATGACTAAAGGAAAGAAAAATGATTTTGAGAGGGAAGTGAGAGGAGAAATAATTATTATTTTTAAATAATTACTTTATTGTTCAATTACAGTTGTCTGCATCCTCTCCCCTACCCTCCCCCCACCCTCTCCAACCCCACCTCCCTTCCATACCTCCCTCCTCCCCCATGTGTCCATGTGTCCATGTGTCCATATTCTGTCCATGTGTCCTCTATAGTGGTTCCTGAAAACCCTTCTCTCCATTGTCCCCTCCCCCCTCCCTCCTGACTATTGTTAGATTGTTCTTAATTTCAATGTCTCTGGTTATGTTTTGCTTGCTTTTTACTTCTGTTGATTATGTTCCAGTTAAAGGTGAGATCATATGGTATTTGTCCCTCACTGCCTGGCTTACTGCACTTAGCATAATGCTCTCCAGTTCCATCCATGCTGTTGCAAAGGGTATAAGCTCCTTCTGAGAGGAGAAATAATTAGAGTAAGGAATAGATACAAGGTGAAGAAAGGGAGAAAATGAAATTTAAAATGTAAGTAAAAAAGGGAAGGGCAATGCCAAAATGAGGCAAGAAAAAGGAAGAGTGTAATATGAGTTTTGAAATAAAATAAAAAATAGTGAACCAATAGGAACAAAACTGAATAAAAACCACAATAGGGTCAATAACAATGACAGATGAGCAAAGCTTAATAAAGGTAGAGAGAGAATAAGAATATTATAAGAAAGAGGAAAGATAATCTGAGATGACTACTATGAATAAAAATGATTTGGGGAGGATAGAGAGAAGAGAACTAATAAAGGTAAGAAATAGAATCCAGGCCAAGAAATGGAAAAATAAAATGCTAAGCTCAAATAAGCAAAGGCAGGAGGAATGAAAAATGGAGTAAGACAAGGGCACAGTAACCTATGAGATTTGAAATTTAAAAAAAAAACAGTGAATAAGTAGGAATAAAATGGAAAATAAACAGCAGTAATCACAGTATCTACACCAAACAGGCAACAATTAACAAAGGTGGAAAGAAAATAAGAATATTGTAAGAAAGAAAAATAATGTGAGCTGACTAAAGGAAAGAAAAATGACTTTGAGAGGTAGAGGGAGGAGAAACATTAAGAGTAAGGCATAGGAACAAGGCATAGAAAGGGGAAAAATAAAATCTAAAATTAAAATAAGAAATGGAGGAAGAAGGCAAAATAGAGTAAAACAAGGGAAGGATGCAATGTGATATTTGAAATTAAAATAAAATTAAAAAATATAAAATTATAAATAAAAAGAATAAAAATTAAAAGATAAAAAATAGTGAATTAGTTGAGATACAATTGAAGAAAAAGAAAAAATGTTAAAAGGTGATGTGAGAGGCAAATACTGAAGTAGAATGAGGTGGAATTCATCTCAGCAAAGTTTGGTGTTTGCCTTCTATCTTCTTTTTCTGGATATGTCTCTGGCTTTTCATGAGTTCAAGGTCCAGGGGTAGGTTATCCAATTTCTGGCAACATCACATGTATCATCTTCACCTGCTTGTAGAGGGGACTTCTATTGTGATCAGGAGGGTGGGACACCTGGGTCTTCTGTGGTGGATGCTCTTCAGTCTTCTGGGAAAATTGAGGGTATGTTCCTTTGCTCCTGAACTGCTCATCTTGGTCTGTCTCAGCTTATTTTCAATAATGTGTAGTTTCTGATGAACTAGCTGTCTGTTTCAAGGGAGAGGACAATCTTCGTAAGAGGATCAGCTCTTTCCTGCTTGGTGCTGATGATAGGTTTTTGTGAGAGCCAAGGGTGGGCGGGGCCTTGATTCCCCATTTCTGAACTGATTTCTGATCTACTTGCCTTGCTGGTATCCATGGAATAGGGCCCTAGGAACCTGTATTTTGTCTCCCTGAGAGAAGTACAAAATGGGCCATTTTTTGCATTTCTCTTCCTGTCTTTCTCCTGCAGGTATATACCCTGTAGGGGGTTCTTGATCTTCTCCTGCCTGTTCTTCAGAGCTTCCCCTTTGGATGTGGGGCTTAAAATCCTGCAGGAGGTGACGGCTGAGTATGTCCTCTTCCAGAGGTTTGAACTCTGCTGGGGTAGGGGTTCTGCCCAGTGTAAATAATCTCAGGTGTTCAACTCTTGCCTGTCTAATTCCCAGCCTACTACCCATACAGTAGACACAGTCTTGAACTTTACATTTTGTGTAGCCCCTGGCTTGCTAGCTGTGCTGTGCTAAGGCCCAGAAGTCCCCTTTTAAACAACTTCCTGATCTCCCTGCACAACTGTACTCAGTGGGAGAAAACTGCACTTTCAATCTTGTTCCTTTATTGGCAGGGCAGCTGTGCAGGTGTCCTCGACAAGCATCTTTAGCTCCGTTTTTAAAAAGTCTCTGTGGGAGACAGAAAGCGAGCAGGGCATGGACGGAGACATTGAAATTAAGAACAGTCTATCAATGGCCGTGGGGGAGTGGGGAGGGGACAATGGGGAGAGGCGTTTTCAGGAATCACTGTAGAGGATACATGGAGGGAGCTAAGGGGGAGGTGG
>PVJI01032154.1:0-12476 GCA_004026765.1 Micronycteris hirsuta
CTACCACTCCCCTGTTGATATCCCTCCATGCCTTATATAAATCCCTTTAACATTTCATATAATAAAGGCTGGGTGATGATGAACTCCTTGAATTTGACCTTATCTGAGAAGCACTTTATCTGCCCTTCCATTCTAAATGATAGCTTTGCTGATTAGACTATTCTTGGATGTAGGTCCTTGCCTTTCATGACTTGGAATACTTCTCTCCAGCTCCTTCTTTCCTGCAAAGTCTCTTTTGAGAAATCAGCTGACAGTTTTATCCCTATTCCTTGGTAGGTAACTGTCTCCTTTTATATTGCTGCTTCTAATATTCTCTCCTTATTTTTAATCTTGGGTAATGTAATTATGTGTCTTGGTGTGTTCCTCTTTGGATCCAACTTTTTTGGGACTCTCTGAGCTTCCTGAGATTCCTGGAAGTCTATTTCCTTCACCAGCTTGGGGAAGTTCTTCTTCATTATTTATTCAAAGAAGTTTTCAATCCCTTGGTCTTCCTCTTCTCCTTCTGGCACCCCTATGACTCGGATGTTGGGATGTTTAAAAATGTCCTAGAGGTTCTTAAGTCTCACCTCAATTTTTTGAATTCTTGTTTCTTCATTCTTTTCTGTTTGGATGTTTTTTCTTTTTGCTGGACCACTCTGTTGATTTGAGTCCCAGTTTCCTTCTCATCCCTATTGATTCCCTGCAGATTTCCCCTCATTTCCTTTATATTATCCTTCATTTGTTCAAGTAATTATGACAATCTTTCTTCAAATCCTGTGAGCATCCTGATTACCAGTGCTTTGAACTGTGCATCTGATAGGTTGGCTATCTCTTCGTCACTTAGTTGATTTTTTCCTGGAGCTTTGATGTGTTCTTTCATTTGGGCCATTTTTTTTTTCTCGGTGCACCTGTTACTTTATGGGGCAGAGCCTTAGGTGTTCACTAGGGCGGGGCAAACCAAGTCATTGTGTTGTGATGCTGTCTGTGGGGGCGGGGCCTGAGAGAACAATGGTGCTTGCTCTGTTCTCTGCACTTCCCCAGCTACCCACAAGCAAGTTGGGTCCTTCTTTGCTGGCTCCCAGGTGGGTGGATGGGTCTGCACAGTTCCAAGTCCCTGTGGGTCTCCCCAACAAACTCTCCTGTGAGGCCAGGAGTTCCTCCTGCTGCCACCTAAATCCCCATAGGTGTTTTCAATTGGTGGTTTGAGGCTTTATTTCCCTGCGTTGGTGGGCCATGTGGTCTGTTCTGCTCCCCAGCTGTTCCTCCTGGTTTATCTGCGCAAAAATGAGGGGCCTCCCAGTCCACCAGTCTCAGCCCCGGTTTCGCATAGTGCGCCGGCCACGGGCCTCTCTGGGCAGCTGGAGTGTTGCCAGTACCGCTCCACAAACTGCGTCTTGCTGAGTGCTCTCCACCTGGCTCCACCCTGCTTACCGGTCTGGATGAACAAGTGTTCTTTAACTCCTTGGTTGTCAGACTTCCACTCAGTTCAGTTTTCTGTCAGATCTGGCTGTTTTTGTTTTTTTAAATTGTTGTTTTTCCTCTTTTGGTTGTGCGAGGAGGCACAGCGTGTCTACCTACGCCTCCATCTTGGCCGGAAGTCCTGGAGCAATATTTTTTAATGTTATCTAATTAAAGCTTGAGAGAATTTGTCTTATTTGTACTTGTGTTTTCAATATTATATTCATTCTCAAGACTTTAAGGGTTAATAGTAGAAAAGAAAATCATTAGGAAGGAAAGCCCATTTTCTGATAAGGGCTTTTTCTGTGACAAAGCCAAAAAATCTTTTAACTCATCTTTGAAAAACAAATCACCAAATTTAATGTAGCTACAAATAATTTTAATTTCCTTTTAAGTTAACTGACCAAGTTAAAGTTAAGTTAAGTTCATGGGTCTGGGTTTGAGTTTTAATCATGAAAGGAAATCAAGAAAACAAGAGTAGTTTACAAATTGTGTTAATAGTACAACCTTTTTTATACTTTTATTTTTGTGGTTAATATTTTCAAAATTTAAAACATAAAGATAAAAGTGTAATGTTTTATTTCATCTTGACCCTTATAACCCATTTCTCACCCATTACAGCACTAAAGCTCCTACTTTCCTGTATAATCTTTTCTGGGGTACTAAAAAAAAGTAATTTAAAAAAAGAAAGAAATTAATATCATTAATTATTTCAAAGAAAAATAAGAAAGTATAACCCTTAAGATAAATAAATTGAATGGAATTCAATGTTGTTTGTTGGGGTCAGGGAGAACAGAGGCCAGAATCTAAGTATTTTATGCTATCATGAATTTTACATTATTTGACCTGATGATTTAACAATGACTTAAAAGAGAAAGCTCTACATTGCATTCCAGGTCTAAACATGTGACACAATTCTCATTAAGGAGATAGGGATGCAACGAGTTCCTGGTCAACCTAAGCTATGGTAATTTTTTTTTTAAGATTTTATTGGTTTATTTTTAGACAGACAGGAAGGAAAGGAGAAAGAGAGGGAGAGAAACATCAATGTGTGGTTGCCTCTTGCACGCCCCTCACTGGGGAACCCCACCCGCAACCCAGGCATGTGCCCCAACTGGGAATCAAACCCACAACCCTTTGCTTCACAGGCCCGAGCTCAATCCACTGAGCTACACCAGCCGGGGCGCTATGGTAATTCTTAATAAAAGGAAAGCTATAAACCTCTATGAAATGTTTCCTTCTTAGAACCAAACCTCTTAAAATTTGTATATTCAAAGTTTTGTATTTATGGAAACACTTGAACCTTCAGTGTTCATGCATTAATGCTGTAACATAGAGAGGTGTGTCTGTAATTCAACCCCCCTCTTTTTTTTTAGCTGGCAAGAGAAATGAGGAATGAGTCCAAGGCCAGCAGAAGTCCCAGGCCCTGGCCCCCCACTTACAGTCCTGTCCTCCAAAATCGAAGACAACTATGACTCCACAAAGGACAAAAGTCTTTGTTCACAAATGTAGAGGCTTTAGTTTATTCTTAACTTATGTAATTTATGTTATATTTTTCCCTTCTGGCACAATTTCATATTTATGGCAGGAAATTATAAAATATACAAAGTAGGACCAAAGTACCAAAGCCTAAAAGACCTGTGGTTTTACTTCTTGCCCATCAGTGGTAATTTATTGACTTATCTATGTGTTCACAGAGATTCTTCCGAAGTCTTGATGCCAATGCTCTAATAAACACTACACTCTAAGCCAAACACACAAGTTTAGAAGAATGGGAAAGGGACAAGCAGTGAACAAGCTTTCTGCCTCTTCCAAAAAGGAGTTTCACAGCATGGGGCAAAGTCCCTCCATCCTGAATCACAGCATCCAAGACTTAAACAAACCACATCACTGCTCTTGATGTACTAGAAATAATTTAGTTTGTTATTAAAGAGTTTGTTGAATCTGTAAAGCATGTAAATTAGAATCTGAATGATGAGGTTCAGCATAAAATAGGATGTTCTTCATAATTAAAAGATGAAAGAGGTTATTAGATCTCTCCTCTACAGGTCTTTACAAATAGGAGAGCTATTTCTCTCTCTCACTGTTCTCAGTTCCTTCTTGAAGCTGGTCTAGCTAACCTCTCCGGGGCTTTCCCAATCTCTTAGCTACTTTATGAGCAGTGATTTTCCAAATAAAGCTTCAGTTTCTTCTTTTGAAATGAAAACAGATGTTAATTGAAGCTGTACAACATACAACGAAGCAGATGTGAACTGTTTTTCTTATATACCTGCTTCTCACATTTACTAGAACATGTGCTAAAAAAATAGATGTTTGACTTTAGAAATTTTCAAAACTTACTTCAATAATAAGCACAAATATGTTTAATACTGTAACCTAGCATATCATATTGGGCTGGACTTCAATAAAGTACCCAAGTTATTTTCAAAAACAGCATTTTATTCAATTGGATACAGTGTGCCTTTTCAACTTCTGTGGAACGATTGTCTCTAAATTGCAACATCTGTTGTTGCCCAAGAAAGGTCCAGCATGGGTGGGAGCAGCTGTGTCCTCTCACAGAGAGGACAGTCCTAGGAGAGGGACAGCACAAGTGCCGGCATTCTCTCTTCTACTCGATGCCAGCCCTGCCTGTGTTCATACTGCCCATATACTCACTCTCTCTAATGATTTTTCACCTTGAGAAATTAAGAGGCAAAGAGATCTTCATTGAAGATATTTAGGGTTCTTGACCCAAACAAGAGCAAAAATATAAGCCTATATTTTCCTCCGGAACTGTGCTAATATGGTAGCTACTAGTGGCTACTGACACGTTGACGCTGGGATTTCCTCCCAGCGAAATCCGTGGGGCACCGTACCCTGACGCGTGAATCAATCTCACCCAGAGACACGCTTGGAGAAAAGAGTCTGGCAGCCACAGGCCTTTTCAAAGATGGAGCGAAAGGCCTGTGGCTGCCGGACTCTTTTCTCCAACTGTGTCTCTGGGTGAGATTGATTCACGCGTCAGGGTACGGCCCCCCACGGATTTCGCTGGGAGGAAATCCCAGTGTCATATGGTCCCCCACGGATTTCGCTGGGACGAAATCCCAGCGTCAACATGTAAGTTAATTAAAATTAAAATTTCATTTTCTCAGTCACAGTTGCTACCTTTTGAGTGCTCACATACTGGACAGCACACATATAGAACATTTCCATCACTGCAGAAAGTTCTTCAGTGGAAACTGCTACTCTAGAAAACAAGGTGCTTTGTAATAGAATGGTATTTGTCATATTGGAAACTACCGTAATTTGCACCGCATTGTAATCATTGCATACTATTGGCATGGTTTCAGAAAGTCTACCCCCACTTCCTGGAAACCAGAAGTTTGTATTTCTTATCCCCAACTCTACACCGTCCTTCCTGTCTGTTGTCTCTGCAAAGTTTATAGAAGCTGTTTTGTAGGGCTTCCAGGGAAAGTCTTAGCTTTTCCTTGGGAATTCCAATGTTATTTTTGGAGTAGATAAGGAATGCATATCCCAGACTTCCTAGAACACTAGTAGTGGGGTCACTTTGCAGAACATATTAGGTATAACAAAAACAGTGTCTCCTAAGATCACATTTCATGCTCTGTGGTGACTCAGGTTACAATGTCATTTCATTGTTCATTTACAAAGCATAAACTTTACTTCACAGCTTACCCAACCAGCAAAAATAAACCTGAGGTAATATCTATATTACCAAGTGAACCTAAAACAATTTTTCCAAATATAAATTAGTGATAATGTCTTTGTTTCTCATATAGATGTGCTTCCAATAATAAAATGCTTCAAATCTTTGTGAGACTACTGAACTGAACCGACCAATCAGTAAGTATTAATTTCGCACTTATCGCACACAAAATTTATGTGATGGAAAGATATAAATAGATGGCCCTGTTCCTATGGACTTCATGAGGGAAATGCACCTTCATGAGCATACATATAATTAGAAGAGTTTGTTTCAAAATCCAGACTTTTCAAATGCTTCAGGTTCTTAAATAGCAAACAAAACTTTTTTTTTAAATTTTATTTTTATTTATTTTTCGAGAGAGGGGAAGGGAGGGAGGCAGAGAGGGAGAGAAACAGCAATGTATGGTTGTCTCTCACGTAGCCCTCATGGGGACCTGGCCTGCAACCTAGCCATGTGCCCTGACTGGGAATCAAAGCGGGACCCTTTGGTTCCCAGCCCATGCCCAATCCACTGAGCTACACCAGCCAGGGTGCAAACAAAACATCTTAAGTTAAAGTATATATGCATAGCAACTAACTGAATAGTTGCTAAAATATTTTGATCATTTTGGTGAGCTATAGATGTAATCCCGCATTTTATATATAATCAATCAGCCAAACCAAATAGCCAATGAACATTCTATACACGCCAAATGTCGCTGAGGGTGGAGTGCTACAAGATGGATCCAAAACCTGACAGTAGCTAAACTGTTAGGAAAATTAAATTTTTAAAAAGATTGTTAAGTGGTAGTTGTGGTGCCAGAAATTATAAATATACAAAAATTAAATGTATTCTGTTCAGAAAAAGCCTAGAATTAAATGTATTCTGTTCAGAAAAAAAGCCTGAAGTATTAAAAATTACTTCATGGACAAAGTAGGATGTCAGGGGAGCTTCAAAGGAGAAATGGGATGGATGGTGGTAGAAAGCACGAATGGACTAAAATGCAAAACATGGCCATAAATGCAAAGGAGTGGCCATAAGAATCAGTGGATGTGTTCTGTGAAAATGGGAGGGGCCAATCTAACTAAAACTAAGCACGTGTGTTGGGAGGATGAAGAATAAGGTTAACAGCCAGGGCACCCTAGCCACCAAGGGTCATCCATGTTTGGATGATATAAATGCATATAATTTATTTGATTCAGGGCAGAACTCACAAACAAGTAGCGTGGGAATCATACTTCACATACGGAACCTTTTCCCCCTATTTTTCTGTTTTTGACTTACAATCTCCCCCAAAAAAATGTTAGATTAGATGCCAAAATCTAAATATACAGATTTCATAGAAAAATTTGGCTTTCCCAATTCATTTGAAAAATTGAAAGATCTGAAAACACTAGGCCAAAATCCACCAAGGCAATGATTGCCTAGAGCTAAATAGCTGCAAACATCACTCTTTAAATGGGGATTTCCAGGGTTTTTACCACTGTTTCCAGCAGAACTTGTGCTGCTGCTGTTGATTTTCTTATCGTGGGATTAAAGAGAAGTAATTTTTTTTCTTTTAACTTGGTCTTCATCAAATCAGGAAATTGAAACCAAGACCAATAGGTGTTGGTTTGCAAGAAAAATGGAACAAAGAATAATTCTTCGTGTATTTAAAGAATATTACTAGATGCATAATATGCACAGACCATTACTTGACCTTCTTTACTCATGTGCAGTACCGGGCCCCATAAGTATGCGGTTGTGTAACTCCTGTTGAAGATTACTGACCAGAAGAAATGAATGAATGTTATTTCATAAAGAATAATTCAATAAATAATATGCTGAGATATATTAGAAATGACAAAAGATACAGTTGAAGAAACCAGCCAACAGGTTGTTGCAATAATTCAGTGCTGGAGATTGAGGAACTGAATTGGGGAAAAAGCAGTGAAAAGGTAGAAGAAAAAATGTCGGTCTGGTATGAATTGATTATGATAAGCTATTAGAGATAAAATTCAGGTCAAAAATCACTCCAGCAAAAAGATTACAGAGGTTTTTCTTTTCCACTAAAGCTTAAGCTCCTACACAAGAATGTTTTATTCTGCCTTTATTAGAAATTCTCACAATGCTGTGTACTGTCCTTCCCAGAAAAGGATGTCAAACTTATTTGTAGAATTGAATGATAAGGAAAAGAATATGGATCATGCACATAAATAACTTTGAGACAAGTCCTGCCCCGCCTCTCCTTCATGGTATGACTACATAGTCATGGTATGACTAGGATATCTCCCAACCCTCGGGAATGGGTTTTATATCTGAAAATGCCATAGGTGACCTCTATGGTCTTTTAAATGAAAAATTCCAATCTCTTCTGTGTCATTTCCTTCTTTGATTAATGATTCCTACTATTCCTGAAGTGAACAAAACACAGTTTTTACATTGCAAAGATATTAGCTCTTTTGAGAAAAATAAAAGAATGTTAAATATTAAATAATTTTTTAAATTGTTCAATCATCATTATGAAGCAAAACAACCTTGTAGACTATTGGGCAGTGCCTATTAAAACCAAACATATACATGTTCTATGACTCAGCAATTCCACTCCCAGTCATAAGCCCAAGGGAAATGTGCACATATGTTCACCAAAAGGCATGCATAAGAATGATCACAGTAGAACTTCATGTAATAGCCCAAACTGGAAATAAAGTCCCAAACATCAGCAATAATTGAATGATGTGGTAAATTTGTATGATGAACTACTACACAGCAATGGGAATAAAAGAACCATAAAAACACAGAAAAAAATAAATTTCCTCAGTGTAATGTTGAATGAAAGAAGTCAGACAAAAATGAACATTTATCGTATGATTCCATTCATGTGACCTTCATAAATAGGCACAGCTAATCCAGAGTATTAGAAGTCATGTTAGCAGTCTCCCTTGAAAGACTGTGCTGGAGGCGGAAGGAAAGGCGCTGTAAGTTCTGCTTCTTCCTCCCTCTGCAGGTTACACGGGTGAGCTCATTCAGTGATTATTCACTGAGCTGTATTTCATTGTGCATATCTTTGCATGGATATTATACTTCATACATGTATGAAGTATATGCAATAAATGCTTACTTAAAAACAACAGAAAATGTAATCCAAAGTTTCTAGCTTCAAGTTCAGAAGATTGGTAGATTTACTTACCAAAATTGGGAATTTCAAAAGAAAAAAAATATATTGAATACTAAGAATTAGGTCTTTACAGGTCCCACTCTCCAAATCTAACTTGTAAAAAAATCCATCTTTGATGCACTTGAAATAAAAAGTATTGAAATACACTTGAGTAAATATATTTAAATTAATATTTTTGAATATGGGAATCTTTTCATTTGGAATAAGCTCTTGGCCTGAATGTTGCTCTGAGGCCCTGAGGTCTGCCCTTCAGGAGGACAAACAAGAGGACCGAGTAGACCAGTGACAACCTCCTGAGTGCTAAGTGGGACCTGGAAAGGGAGGGATTGGGAACAGGGTGAATGGACCCTGCATAAGGACAAGGAGGTAGGAAAGATAGGAATCAGTCAGCAGTCTGTACAGAGCACTGTGCATTCCACCCCTTCCAATTCCAAGAGATTGGCAACTTCTCTTACTTTCAGAAAAAGAACAGAGAGAGAAAGGATAAGGCTGAGAGTCAGCTTCAGTAACATGAAATTCTCAAATTAGACCAGCAGGTGGACATGAGACAAAGTCCTGTGTAGAACAACAGTGAGCCAGCTCGGGGTGGGAGAATGGAAGTAGGGGGAAAGAGAACTGTTTGTTAACAGTTCTCCAGAAGAAAAGCAAGGAGAGTCACCAGGGTGAGGACAAGACCAGAGTGTAGGAGGGAGAAGACAGGACCCCAGGCTCAGGGTTCTGCTCATTATTCTGGAGGATGGGGTGGTAGAGCCTGGGAATCATCTCAGAAAGGCCCTGGGCTAAGAAAGTGGGGCTGTGGCTGGCATGTCTGTTCTCTTAGCCCTGCTGTCTCTTTTCCTTGGAGGCCCAGCCTTGGCTATTCTTATAGCTGATTGATTCAAAGCCAAATTTAGTCAAACTCATTTTCTTTTCTGGGAGCTCATAATTGCAATTCAGGGGCTTGGATCTATAGTAAGCTGTTCTGGGGACTATTACTGACAGACTAGGAGGAAGTGGACCAGAAAAGACCAGTCCACTGAGAGAGAAAGAGGCAAAAGCAGCAAGAGAAGCAGGAAGGAGAGCCCAAACCAATCCAGACACGAAGAATAATAACTGACCCGCAGCTGCCCAAGTCCCCAAACTGGGTTCCCCTAGCCTTCCTAGGCATTCCCCTCCTTTGATGATGCCAGTTTCAGTGTGTTTCTGTTCTGTGTGACCTAGCATACCTTAAGGCAGAGTGGGTCTGGGGCTCTGGTGGAGACTGAGGGTATGAAGGAGGGGAGAAGAGAAATGAGGTGCCCCGCTAGATCAGCGAGGCCTCTGGTAGTACCAAAGCAGTGACAATAGGGTGATGATTCAAGGGGGAGGAACAAGAGACAGTGAAGGGGAAAAACACCCCTGCAGAGGGATGGAGAAAGGGTACTGGAGGCAGAGAGGAGGAGGAAGGGCAATCCTGGAATACCTGGACTGCCAGGCAGGAATCCATCCTGCTGAGTTTAAAAATTCACCAATGCATATCTGCAGTTCATCTGAAAGGTCCCTCCAATGGCCTTAGGATCTTAGCTTCATTTTTCTATTTGATGGAGATTACTCTCTTATAAACAGGCCAAAGTGTGTGGACAGGAGCCCTTTGTGAGGAAAGCTCAGGTCCCTCCTGAAGCACATACAGGACAGCACTTTGACCTGGTGCAGGCCAAGGACAAGCACCCTCTTTAATTAGGGAGCTGCTGCCACAACACTCAACTGATACACAGCACTGTATGTCTCTGAATACACACTTTTATGTATTTCAACGTGACAGAGAGAGAGAGAAAGAAGTAAACCCGCAGAGCATGCATTTTCCAGGACATCCATAGTGCCGTAATATCAGTAATCCTTAGTACACTTGGTGTAAACAGGTGGAGGAGAGTGACCAGTGCTGAGGTGCCAGGTGGGGAGCTTGGGAATTTACGCCCTAATCCTTGACATGAGGCCTTTCATTGAACTAAGATCTTCTGGTGCTGATGTGCGCAGCCCCAGCCACAGGAAAGAACATCTTACAAGCAACATGAAGACATTTCCTTCACACATGACATCATACTCTGAAGTTTCATAATGGTCTGTGAACAAAACAATGGCCCCAAATATAATTTTTCTTACAGACTTTTACTAAGATCACATTTGTAAATTTTTCTTTCTCCCCTAAGAGTTGATATGGACTCCAGGATTTGAAACTAATAATTATTTACTGGAGTCTGCAGATGAAACATGACTTTGAGATAATCACAGAGGAAAAGATACTCTGTCAGGAGGCTACTAACCCAGAATAAATGAGAGAAAATTTTCATCTTAGAAAAAAGAATTCACCTAGTAAAATGGTCTAAAGAGGGAATATTTTCTTCTCAGTAAGTCCTTCCTAATTTTTGCTGGCTTAAAAAAATCAACTGGTAGCTAATTGAAGTGGGAAAGAATCAATGATTTGTAAATACATTAACTTCAATCACTCATAATTTGGTAAATTAAGGGCATGAGCTTAATAGAGTACATATTTAATTAAGTAAAAAGGTTTTATTATCATTTTTATTAGTGATGATGATAGAAAGAATAGCTAACCATTTCTGAGTAGTCTTTCTATGCTGGGAACACTTTAAATATATTACCTCATGAAATCCTCACACAACCACTGGCGACGCAACTATGGTTACTCATATTTTGCAAATAAGGAATTGAATGTTTTAGTTCAGCATTTTCTCAAAGAAGATAGCTATTAAAAAGTATTCTCTTTAACATTAGATTTATGTTTGCTAGGATCTTCACTTTGACAACACTGCATTGATACAAGTATGTTCTCCTCTGAGTAATCTGTTTTAGTAGAATCCTATTTCAGGTAGGGTTCAAGAGTACTTAAATACCACTTCTGACTTTTCCTTACTACAAGTCCTTTCTCATCCACATATTGGACCCTCCAGGGCAGAGATGGGATCAGCATTACTGTCTTCTTTTCACAGAAGATGGAACACTGTTTAAGGTCAGATAGCAGTGTGGGGATTAGAACTGGGGTTTCCAGATGTTGCTGCGTGGAATGTCTGAGATTTTCCTACTGATGTTTTCCTCTAGAACTTTTATGGTGTCACGACTTACATTTAGTCTTTCATCCACCTTGAATTTATTTTTGTGTATGGTGTAAGTTGGTGCTCAAGTTTCATTTTTTTGCAGGTAGCCATCCAGATTTCCCAACACCATTTGTTGAAAAGGCTATTTTTATTCCATTTTATGCTTCTGTCCCCTTTGTGGAAGATTAATTGCCCATAGAGACTTGGGTTTATTTCTGGGCTCTCTATTCTGTTCCATTTATCTATCTGTCTGTTTTTATGCCAGTACCAAGCTGTTTTGATTACAGTGGCCTTGTAATATAGTTTGATATCAGGAATTGTGATCCCTCCTACTTTGCTCTTCTTTCTCAAAATTGCAGCTGATATTTGGGGTCATTTATGATATGTCCCCTAGAGCTAGGGACATAAAGGAAAGAATAAACAAATGGGACCTGATCAAAATAAAGAGCTTCTGCGGAGCTAAAGAAAATAGTATTAAAATAAAAAGAGAACCAATCGTATGGGAAAACATATTTGCCAATGATACCTCTGACAAGGGTCTGATCTCCAAAATATACAAAGAACTCATACAGCTCCACTCCAGGAAGACAAAAAGCCCAATGAAAAAATGGGCAAAAGACCTGAACAGACACTTCTCGAAAAAGGACATACAGAGGGCCCAGAGTCATATGAAAAGATGCTTAACATCATTAGCCATCAGAGAGATGCAAATTAAAACCACAATGAGATATCACCTCACACCAGTCAGAATGGCCATTATCAACAAAGCAACAGATAACTGTTGGAGGGGATGTAGAGAAAAGGGAACCCTAGTGCACTATTGGTGGGAATGCAGACTGGTGCAGCCATTGTGGAAAACAGTATGGAACTTCCTCAGAACAATGAAAATGGAACTGCCTTTCGACCCAGCAATTCCACTACTGGGTTTATACCCTAAGAATCCTGAAAAACCAATTCAAAAGAACCTTTGCACTCCAATGTTCATAGCAGCACAATTCACAATAGCCAAGTGCTGGAAACAACCTAAGTGCCCATCTACAAATGAATGGATCAAGAAACTATGGTACATTTACACAATGGAATTCTACGCAGCAGAAAGGAAGAAGGAGCTTATACCTTTTGCAAC
>PVJI01032155.1:0-12480 GCA_004026765.1 Micronycteris hirsuta
ACAGGTATGAAATTTCCAAGAGAATAAGGACTTAGGTTTGCTTTATTTAGTGATGTATCCCAAGCATCTAAAACAGTGCCTGGCATACAAATATAGTCAATAATCATTTGTAGAAAGAAAGAAATAACTCCAATTTTTAAATGAGGAAACTGTGGAACCATGGCATAGAATGATCCAGGGTCAAAAATGATTCAGGTCCAAGATCAAAATGTAGTCTGATCCATAGAACCAGTGCATTATCCCCTCAAATAAAAATGATCCATTAACCAAAATGTGAGTGAAAGGTGATTTCTATCAAAAAAGATTCTTCAGGACTTCCGCCAAGATGGCGGCATAGGTGGATGCACTCACCGCCCGCACAGCCAGAGTGTCTAAACAACGAATGCAGTAGTGAAAAATTAAACAACCAGAACGGACAGAAACGAACTGAAGTGAAGTCCGACACCCAGGAGGTTGAAGAGGATGAACATCCAGGCCGGTAAGCAGGGCAGAACCGAGCAGAGGAGTGGAGTGAGAGGCAGTTTGCACAGAGGGACTCACACCGCGAGCGCCTGAACAGAGCACGACCCTGAACAACAGGTGAATCCCGCAAGCCAGCGGCATTTCCAGAGAGGCCAGTGGGAGCCAGCAGAGCCGAGACTGGCAGAAAAGGCAGTGGGGAACTGGGGAGCAGAGGGTCGACAGGAGCCCGCGGTGATCGGCAGTCACCATTGCTTCCTCCCAGGCCCCGCCCCCAGAGGAAACGTCACCCAAAAAGCGACCCAGGTTGCCGGCACCGGGATTCGACAAGTGCACTGAGATAAAAAGAACAAAAATGGCCAAAATGAAAGATCAGAACAAATTACAACTAATGGACGAAGAGATAGCCAAATTAACAGATGCCCAGTTTAAAACACTGGTAATCAGGATGCTCACAAAACTGGAAGAAAGGGGGATGCAAATAATTGAACAAATGAAGAATACAATAAAGATAATGGAGGAAGATTTACAGGGAACCAATAGGGAAAAAAAGGAAGCTGGGACTCAAACAAATGGGGTGGACCAGAAGGAAGAAACAAGAATTCAAAAAAATGAGGAGGGACTCAGGAACCTCAGAGACATTTGTAAATGACCCAAATTCCGGATCATAGGGCTGCCAGAAGGACAAGAGGAACACCAAGAAATTGAACATATTTTTGAACAGATAATGAAGGAGAACTTCCCAGATCTGGCAAAGGAAATAGGCTTCCTGGAAATCCAAGAAGCTCAGAGAACCCCAAAGAAATGGGACCCAAAGAGGAACACACCAAGGCACATCATAATTATATTACCCAAGATTAAGAATAAGGAGAAAATCTTGCAAGTAGCAAGAGAAAAGGAGACAGTTACCTACAAAGGAATCCCCATAAGACTGTCAGCGGATTTCTCAAAGGAGACCTTCCAAGCAAGAAGGGGCTGGAGAGAGATATTTCAAATCATGAAAAGCAAGGGTCTACAACCAAGAATAATTTATCCAGCAAAACTTTCATTTAGAATGGAAGGGCAGATAAAGTGCTTCTCAGATACGGTCAAGTTCAAGGAGTACATCATCACGCAGCCTCTACTATATGAAATGTTAAAAGGTTTTGTATGAGGACTCAGGAGCGAAGGCACCGAGGCCAGATCAGCTACCGGGGAATTCAGATCAGTCACAGCCAAGACGCTTGTGAGGTAAGCAAGCAAAATACAACCAGAGAAACAAAATAGAACCAGAGACAATGAAATTTAGAACATTCTGGCAGTAACCAGAGGGGAGGAGGAAGGGGAGAAGGGGGACAAGAGTATTCAGGAACTGCTATAAAGGACACATGGACAAAACCAAGGGGGAGGGGGGAAGCAAGGGAGGGAGGTGTGTTTGCCTGGGGTGGCAAACACACTCCATAATCTTCACTCCATAATCTATCCACATAGATTGCTGTATTTTCTCCCTCTTACATATGGATCTATGTCTTGCATAAAAATAGGTAGGTAGGTATGTAGATGCCATATAGATAGATAGATAGATGATAGATATGACAGTGGGTAGAGATGATAGATAGTAGATAGATATGTTAGAAATATACAGAGATAGAGATGATAGATGATGATAGATAGGTAGAGAGATAGGTAGGTAGATTTAGATAGATAATGAGTATAGATATTTTTTTCACTTTTTAAGAATTTTATTTAGATAAAATTGCACACTCTTTTTTTTGTTTGTTTGTTTGGTCTGGCAACTGAGCTGCATTTTTTACAATTTTATACTTTTAAATATATTTTATTGATTCTGCTATTACAGTTTTCCCAATTTTCCCCCTTTATCCTCCCTCCACCCTGCACCCCCCAATCCTCCATCATTCTCCTGCTTAGTTCATGTCCATGGGTTGTACTCATAAGTTCTTGGAATTCTGTTTCCTATACATTTTTTACCTCTCCCCATCTATTTTATGCCTACCAATTGTGCTTCTTATTCCCTGTACCTTTCCCCCCATTCCTCCTCTCCCCCTCCCCTCTGAAGACCCTCCATGTGATGTCCATTTCTCTGATTCCATTTCTGTTCTAGTTGTTTGCTTAGTTACTGTTTTTGTTAATTTTCTTTTCTTTTAGGTTCATTTATTGATATGTGTGAGTTTGTTGTCATTTTACTGTTCATAGTTTTTTATCTTCTTCAATTTCTTAGACAAGTCCCTTTAACATTTCATATAATAAGGTCTTGATGATGATGAACTCCTTTAACTTGACATTATCTGGAAGCACTTTATCTTCCCTTTCATTCTAAATAATAGCTTTGCTGGATAGAGTAATCTTTGATGTAGGTCCTTCCTTGCCTTTCATGACTTTAAATATGTCTTTCCAGCTCCTTCTTGCCTGCAAGTTTTCTTTTGAGAAATCAGCTGATAGTCTTATGGACACTCCTTTGTAGGTTAACACTCTCTTTTCCTCTTGCTGCTTTTAAGATTCTCTCTTTGTCTTTAATCTTGGGTAACTTAATGATGATGTGCCTTGGTGTGTTCCTCTTTGGGTCCAACTTATTTGGGACTCTGTGGGCTTCCTGGAAGTCTATTTCCTTCACCAAATTGGGGAAATTTTCCTTCATTATTTGTTCAAATAAGTTTTCAATTATTTGCTCTTGTTCTTCTCCTTCTGGCACCCCTATAGTTCAGATATTGGAACATTTAAAGTTGTCCCAGAGGTTCTTAAGTATCTCTTCATTTTTTTGAATTCTTGTTTCTTTATTCTGTTTTGGTTGGATGATTATTTCTTCTTTTTGTTCCAAATCGTTGATTTGAGTCCTAGTTTCCTTCCTGTCACTGTTGGTTCCCTGAATATTTTGCTTTATTTCACTTTGGGTGTCTTTCATTTGCTCTTCTATTTTGCGACCAAGCTCAATCAGTTCTGTGAACATTTTGATTATCAGGGCTTTGAACTCTCCATCAGATAGGTTGGCTATCTCCTCATTGCTTGGCTCTTTTTCTTGAGTTTCGCTCTGTTCTTTCACTTGGGCCATATTTATTTTTCTGTATGCACCTGTTAGGTTGTAAGGGGATGGGGCCTTAGGTATTCATCAGGGCAGGGCAACCTTCCTTGCTACTCTGTGGTGTTGTCTGTAGTGGAGGGGCCAGAGAAGGAATAATGCAGTTCACCTGCTCAGCACTAGCCCACTTTTTCCAATGAACCCTCATGTAAAACTGGGAGTTTCTCCCACCACAGCAACCCCCACCATAGTCCAGTCAGCTCTGAGTCTCAGTTTCCCATTCAACCAGCGCCACCCACATAGTTCGCTGCCTCGCCGCAGGTTCTTTCTGTCAGCCCATCTTACCAGTCTGGTTGGTCTGGTTGACTGTTTCTTTAATTCCTTGGTTGTTGAGTTCTATGCAGTTTGATTTTCTGGCACTTCTGGTTGTTTATTGATTTTAGATTGGTTGTTATCCTTTTTTTTTTTTTTTTTTGGTTGTGCGAGGAAGTGAAGGGTTGCTACCTATGCCTCCATCTTGGCCAGAACTCTCAGATAATGGGTATAGATATTGATAGAGAGGTAAACTCACAAGAGAAGTGCAAAGCTATTTTATAATTATCCTGACTTATGCAAAAGAGCCAAGACCCACTTTGCAAGAGAGCTGTAGGCTAAGAATGAATGAGGAGTAATCAATATCAAAATACTTAGTGGGTCCTGGCTGGTGTAGCTCAGTGGATTGAGCACAGGCTGGGAACCAAAGGGTCCCGGTTCAATTCCCAATCAGGGCACATGCCTGGGTTGCAGGCCAGGTCCCCAGTGAGGGCCATGTGAGAAGCAACCATACATTGCTGTTTCTCCCTCTCTTTCTCCCTCCCTTCTCCTCTCTCTAAAAATAAATAAATAAAATCTTTTAAAAAAGATTAAAAAAAAAGTGAGTTAGGGAGGAGGCTATGAATACCAATAAATTTTTTAAATTTGTTCCTTTTAAACTTAATATTTAAAAGTTGTTCATATTTGCTTACTCTTATGCTGACTCAGTAGACCTGGGATGAGGATCTTCAGTGCACTTCTGGTTAAGAGAAAGGGGGTGGTCTCTTATTCTATTCCATGTCTTTGTGGAGTGGTCCTTAATTGAATTAATGAACTGATAATGTTTAGAGACTTCTTAAGACAAAGTCACAAAGTGCATGAACACTCATCATATTGACACATTTTCAGAGTCACTTGTAAGATTATAGAAGAACCCTACAAAAGAGCAGGGGAAATGGCTCTGGGACTCCACCAGTCTCCTCCCCTGAGGGACAGCAATACACCTGGCTGATTGCAGCCCTGGTTGATAAGACCACGTTTTTTATAGAAGGAGAATAAAATATGGGTAGAAATTTCCAGCTCTCCTTTCAACTTCATCCCAAAAGTCTGAAAGAGTTGATATGTGAATCAAAGGTCCACTTGGATCACAGTCCAAGAATGTAGAGTGTTGGATTAAACATTCTATCTTCCAGGGAGAATGCTTTCTAGAGTCTGACTTTCCACTTTGGTTTGTTTCTCTGTCTTATCAACATGTCCATCTATTGCTGTTTCTTGGAGGAAGAAGCCCACCTTCCTATCAATTTTAGAAAGCCAAGCAGGAAGCAGATAAGGCTTGAGAGCAAAGGCTGCTTAAAGATCTCAAGACATTTCCCTGGTCCCCCAATTTGAAGAGATGGTTCACCATTATGCTGGACTCTCTCAGGTCTATGAAGACCAGAATATCCAGATAATGACCATGTAGAGTCCAACATATCCACAAGACTCATCAGAAGGGCCTGGGGATCTGCCCATCTGGAAGCTCTCCTTCATCATTCTGACCAGGGAAGGGGCCATGAGAACAGCATTACCTGTGAGGTGGGGATTAGTCAATTTTGTGGTCACAGGTCTGAGAGCTTTGTGCCTATAGGGGTCCTGAGCACCAAATACTTAGCCACAGTCTCCCTCACCCACACAAACAAACTAGCCTGAGATTCCTGAACCCATATGGACTGGGGGAATCCACATACACACAGCCTTCCCTGGCCTCTCCTTCCTACAAAGACACAATTACCATGCTACTGGGCATCCATGGAGCTTCTAATCTAAATTGCACTGTAACTCTAGGACAGGATACTTGCCACCAGCCTGACATTAAAAATCTCCTGGTGTGGTTCTCTCTCCCAGGACCCAACACTCTGAATATTGGCACCTACATAGTCAAACCCAGAATCAGACTTCTTTCCACTCATTCCTACACAACCCCTACTGCTGGCTTCCACCATCCACCACTTTTACAGCCCAGCAGTGAAATCTGAGATGACTCAGATGAAATACACAATTCACTCAGATAGAATAACTTTCCCAGAAATTTGCAAATCACTTGTTTCTGACCCCTCTAGTCCTCACCCTTCTCTTCATCCCAGGAGCTGGAATCATCATGCAGCCCAGATGGAAGGTTTCTCCTATGTAGCGCAGTCTTGCACGGGCAGGCTGACACAGTATCTTCAAACATTTTTAATTGCCCTGTCAAACTGACAATTATGGAACTAATTATTGAGGAGACAATACCAGATACACTGACTGAATCCAGCGTCAACTGAGTTTTTATGTAATTATGTGAGTTAATGAATTGAGGGCTGCAGTAATGGACGATTGCTGGTTAATTAGGAACTCCCTTTATGCTAATAATGCCATTTATTTTCGACTCACGGTTTTTATTTTCAGTGTCTAAAGCATTGGACACATCTTCCTCTGACACCAGCATGCTGAGTGTTTTTCAGAGGGTCTGGCTGCCAATTGTGCTATTTATAGGAAGCAGACTTCTTCCATTTACTGACTGAAGGGCTCTAACCAGATCCTATTATATTATAAGCATCTGATTGTAGACCTAGATTTTAATTATCCTGCTGTTGGGTGAGGTCCCTGTGTCTCCCTTCTCCTGAGATTTGACAGAGAGAAAAGAAAGGGACTATGGCTGATGGTCCTCCAGGTGCCCTCCATCAAGGTCAGCTTATGCAAAGGGGCAGAAACATTCTTCTTCTGTGCTTATTCTTATCTACCAGTCCTTCTTCATCTCCATGGATGGCTTTCCTAATACCTTATATCAGCAGTACCCAACCCTTTTGGCACCAGGGACCAATTGTGGACCAGGGTCGGGGGAATGATTCAAGCACATTACATTCAAGCTCACTTCCTGCTGTTCAGTCCAGTTCCTAACAGGCCTGGAATAGTACAGGTCCATGGCCTGGAGTTTGGGAACCCCTGCATTACATAACTAGAAACCTCAGTGGAAAGAAGTGGTCCTCAACCAGGGCAATGTTGCCCACCAGGGGACACTTGACATTGTCCAGAGGCATTTTTGGTTGGCACAGCTGGGACTTGCTACTGGCATCTAGTGGGTAGAGGCCAGGACTGATCCGCAACATTCTGCAATGCATAGGACAGTCCCCTGAAAAATAGAATTATCTTGCCCAATATGTCAACAGAGCGGAGGCTGAGAAACCCTATAGGCTGGATTATCAGCCTTCATGAAGCAAGTGGATTTTTGCCATCCCAGCTTCACAGAGGAAAACAAATATTTTGCAGCATCTAAAACATGATAGAACTGTCAAAATTATGGGACGTCAGCTACATAAATTGTGAAACATGAGTCACAGTTATGTTTGTTCTGTAACAGTGTAAAAGCATGGAGTGTTGTTTTTTTTTTTTTTTCTCTTTATGAAAATAGAAAAGTGATGAGCATTCTCTCCTGGAAGAAGCCAGGGTCCTTGCCTTGCTACTTGGTCTCCAAACACCCATCAACTCAGACTTGCCTGTGACAGTTATTCATGGTCTGAAGAAAAAAGAAAATAAAGGAAAATTTGTTCAGATTTTTATAATGTTAAATTCAGCCAATTTTTCATTTTAAGATTGCATCTTTCCTACTTTTCAAGAATACATCTTGCGTTTTTGCCTGGCCAGCATCTTTTTTTCTCACTTTTTAAAAATCATTCCTTACTTATTTTTCAGCATTGGATGGTGCTATACTTACTTCCACAATCCATGGTGAGCATTAGGTCCAGGTCTGGCCTGATTTATCATGTAGGCATGAGAGACCCAGGCGTCAAACTGGGACTTTGGATGAGGTAACTGTATACTACTCTTGTCTGCTGGGGTGGAATGCGGGAGGATAAAACCCTGGAGTAGACTGAAGACATCTTTGCCACCACAGAGATGAAATTTGCTCAACAGATGCAGCCAGCACAAGGAAGGTAAAGAAGGAGGATACAGAGGAGAAGGAAACAAAGGGAAGAGGAGAAGAAAGGAGACAATTACATGTATTCTATTCTAGATATATTATATCACACTGTTTGGGATCCTGCTTCCAGCCTTTCTTACAACCTGATAATTGCCCAACTTTTCAGTGTCAGAGATGAATACATTTCCTTCTGGTTTGAGCGTCACCTCTTCATTCTCCTTCTTTGGCATATCCTCAGCTAAGACCCTAAATGCCTTGTTCCCGAGTGTTCCATCAAAGGTCCTTTTCCCTCTTTACCCTGTCCCTTCCTCAGTGAGACCCTGTCCCCACCTCCTTCCTCAGTTACCATGCATGTGTTGAGGATTCTCCATGTCACGTCTCTGCCCAAATATCACCACCGCCTACTAGATATCTCTAGCTGGAAGCCCTACCAGCACCACGAAGCCCACCGGTGGACAGCTGCATTCCTCATATCCCTCCACCTTCTCTTCCCTGCAATCCATGTCACTTGGGTAACACTGGCATCTGCCAATGACTCAGGTCAGGGAACAGGCACCGTCCTCCCTCAAATCTTCCTTACTTCTCATCTGGGATGTCTTGTCTTTGCCCTTATCTCCCTCACCTTTATCCCTCCAACACCTTCCCCACTCTTCCACATATTCTGCTCTTCATTTAGACCAAATGTGCACCCACTCCCCTATGCCTCCTACTCTGCTCAGAAGGCCTTCTTATCCCCTTCTCTTTGGAAATTTTCCAGATTCTCCAAATGGACTGGGTGCTCCTCCATATACTCCTAACACATATCACTTTTAACACCAAGTAAGAAATTGATTACTTTGATCATTGCTAGTTCCTAAGCTTCCTTACACAAATTATATTTAATGCTCATGATGTATCACAGGAAGACACAGGAAGACATTGTCATATCCATTCTATAGATGAGGAAAATAAGATTACAGAGCTTGAGTCAGTTGCTCAAATTTGACAACCACAAAGAAGCAGGACCGGGGTCTGATTCAGGCAGGTCTGGCCACAAATCCTGTGCATTGACCACAATACCATACTGCTGTTCAGCCTCCCAAGTTGTAAAATCAAGGGATGGAGTCTGTAACTTTCATCTGTGTCTCCATCAGCCAGGAATACCACACATGGGGCATCAATGAATGCTGGGTTTAATTAATGAAAGAATAAAATTCTATTCCTCTCACTGAACATAGGTTTTTGTTTGTTTTTCTTTCTGTTTTTCTTCTGAAATAGATCACAGTCAATTTTCAGATTCTATGACACTGTAGTTCTAATAAACACTATCTAGCTAATAACTTTCAAAAACAAGTGACTTGTGTGTTTCTGTCCTTGTATCAGTCATTTTCTACCTAAAAAGAGCTTGATCCTCTGTCCAAAGAGGGATGCCAAGTGAATGAAGCTTTTAGCAATCACTTTCTCTGCCATTACTCTTTCTATCTCAAAAGTCTTAATCAATAAAACAAATGATATTCATTCCATCACTTGGTCCTCCTCCTCCCAATACTCTCTTCTGCTTAAAAAGAGAGGCACAGAGTAGAAAAAAAAACAATATCAATAAGAAAAGCTGGAGAAAATGATGTTTGCTGGCCGATTGGCACTGTCTGCTTTCCTAACATGGGATTCAAAGCAGATCTAACTAGCTGGACTTAGACCAGGAAAGAGAATTCTTGCATGGTTTGAACCTTTGCAGAATTCCATGGCAACAAAAATAGCTGGAATAAGGGCAACAATTATGATGTATTTAATGTCAGTGATCTTATGGGATCCAGATAAACAAAGCACAGGGACTTCAGCAACACAGGCTGAAGTGGGAAGTGGAGATGGCTGTGGTGGATGAAATGGGGAACTCCAGAGACAGGGTGTTTATCCCTGGTGCTTCCTCCAAGGACAAACACTCATGATCTGATAGAGACAATCCAAAGTCCCCTGCTGTCATGGGCTCTGGCCTGGCCAACATCAAAATCCAAATTGTCCACAGTAATTAGTGAATAAAGGCAACAGGAGCCCAGGTGGCAGTTAAAGCCTTTGTAGGAGGATTACAATTTCTGTGCATTTATAGTGCAACATCAGCAAATGGCTAAGAGAATAGGAAATAGAGTCCCACACCCTAAGTAGAACAGGCCAGCAAAATAAGGAGAGCATATTAGAACCAAAGTCAAGGGGATAGAAGAACAGGGTAGCAAGCCAGGTCCAGGGGAAAGTGAACACACAAGCAGAGAAAATGACGCAGAGGCTGCACAGCAGGGGCCATGAAGGTGGGGCAAGGGCAGCAAGCTCCAGTGACCATGCAGACCTAGATGTAAGCCGAGAAAGCCAGGCAGGCCAGTGGGCACTGGTGGCCTGGAATGATAGGTCCCAAGCAAAGGGCCAGCTCTAACTCAGCTCCAGCCCATTGTTATCAACTGGGACACAACTCCAACATTTCCAGGTTTTCCCATTTTCTAAGAGAAGCCAGAAATCCAGAGTTTGTATGAAAATTCCACACATTTGAAACATTAGCTACAGTTTCACATATTTTGAGACCCTTTGCAACTGGTTTCACATATTTTGAAACCTGACAAAACTGTCTAGAGGCTAAATATGAGCCCATAGGCTACCTGTTTGAGACTGCAGCACATGCTTCTGAGAGCCCCTGTGGAATGTCAGCTCTGAGTGACAGCACTGTCAGAGGCAACACCTGCTGGTAACTCAGATTCTGATGTTTTGGGAAATTGTACAGAGGGGGCATCCTCTCAGTACAGGGGAAGTCTTCAGCGACTTCAGAGATATAAGAGTATGGAGGGGCCACGCTCTCATGGAGTCCAAGCCCACAATCAGAGTTAAGGAAAAAGATATTATGTGCAAAATCAGAGCAAGAGAACTTGCTCATAATTGGCACTCAGAAACAAATATCTGTAGCAGATTCTTAAGGGCTCCATATATATTTGCTGGTACCTCTTGCCATCAGTCCCCTGATGAGCAGCCCTTCACCAATGGCTAAGGGGTGGACAGCTGCCCCAGATCTTTTGCCCTTCTTCTGAGATGACTGAAATAGTCTCCACATTGCCTCCCAGAGTTCTCTGCTGCATTCCAGCCCCAAGTGGCTTCAGAAATTGTCTCCTTGATGAAACACCTTTACTGACTTCCTTCTTCAGCCCATTTTACTGTCAGTGCTTCCTAAAGTCACCTCCCAAATAAACTATGTTCACCCACATCTTTGTCTTGGCACACTGGTAAAAGAGTAGAACTTGAAAGTTCTCATCATAAAAAAAATGCAACTATGTGAGTTGATAGATGTCAACTAAACTTATTGTAGAAATTATTTTACAATATATGCATATATTAAATCATTATGTACATCCTGGACTAATATAATGTTACATGCCAGTTATATATCCAAAAAACTTAAAACGATAAAAGTAAAAAATTAAGATTATGTACCCAGGAACTGTAGATTATAGATCTATGTAGTAGAAACCATCTGAGATCTGACACAGCATCCTAGGACATAAGATAAAAGTAGAGCTACTTAGGTCAAAAAGATACCTGAGTACTCCTCAGGGAACAGGCAGAACATCCCTGAATGAGAAGGGACAGGAGGACTGTCATGTCCTACAGGCAACATGGCCTACAAACACAGTCTCCCTCTGTTTTTCTCTCTTTCCCTTCTTTCTCTCCCTCTGCCTCACAAAAGGTATTAATTATTGCTAGTCATCATGAGACCCATTTCAACTCCTTCCTTTGCCATTAAGTATCTCTGTAACTTGGTAGAAGTGTCTTTTTTTATCAGTAAGTACTTTTTCAAAATATATTTTATTATGTTATTACAGTTGTCCCATTTTTTCTCCCCTATACTTCCCTCTGTCCTGTACCCCACCTCCCTCCAGCATCCCCGCAACTTAGTTCATGTCCATGGGTTCTACACATAAGTTCCTTGGCTTCTCCATTTCCCATACTCTTCTTAACACCACTCTGTCTATTTTGTATCTACCATTTATGCTTCTAATTCCCTGTACCATTTCCCCATTATCCCTCTCCTCCTCCCCACAGATAACCCTCCATGTGATCTCCATTTCTGTGATTCTGTTCCTGTTCTAGTTGTTTGCTTAGTTTGTTTTTGTTTTTGTTTCAGTTGTTGATAGTTGTGAGTTTGTTGTCATTTAACTGTTCATAGTTTTGACCTTCCTTTTCTTAGATGAACCCCTTTAACATTTCATTTAAGGGCTTGGTGATGATGAACTCCTTGAACCTGACTTTATCTGGGAAGCACTTTATCTGCCCTTCCATTCTAAATGATAGCTTTGCTGGATAGAGTAATCTTGGATATAGGTCCTTGCCTTTCATGACTTTAAATATTTCTCTCCAGCCCCTTCTTGCCCATAAGTTTCCTTTTGAAAATTCAGCTGATAATCTTATGGGAACTCCTTTGTAGGTAACTGTCTCCCTTTCTCTTGTTGCTTTTAAGATTCTCTCCTTATCTTTAATCTTAGTTGACGTCATTATGATGTGCCTTGGTGTGTGCCTCCTTGGTCCAACTTCTTTGGGACTCCCGGAGTTTCCTGGACTTCCTGGAAGTCCATTTCCCTTGTCAGATTAGGGAAGTTCTCCTTCATTATTTTTTCAAGTAAGTTTTCAATTTCTTGCTCTTTCTCTTCTCCTTCTGGCACCGCTATGATTCTGATGTTGGAATGATTAAAGTTGTCCTGGAGGTTCCTAAGCCTCTCCTCATTTTCTTGTATTCTTGTTTCTTCATTCTGTTCTTGTTGAGTGTTTATTT